>VDFB02007058.1:0-15402 GCA_007258455.2 Sequoia sempervirens | reverse complement strand
TTCTTTTAAAGAGTTCTAGAGTTTAGATTTCCCTATTTGTTGCTCTCTTCACATGAAGAATAAGAGAATGGATAGGGAATGCTACAAAGCTAAAAGAGGTTCATGGTACATTGCATATAGAGGTATATTTTTTAAGTGTTAATAATAGACCATCCTCACATGTCCAAACACTTTTAGGATGAAATTTTCACATGATTAAAAATCCCCAACTCTCCATGTATGCTTTTTTTTAAGGAGGATTTGACAAATGGGTGTAGATCTCAACGTATGATTTTTTAATGTAAATCTAATATTTTAGTGACTTTAAAGCCTGATTGATATGAAGAGAACATCAACATATTCTCAGGCTTTACCATATCAATCTAGTAGCAATATTTTGTTTAGTGTGGTGGAGATGTTCCATGGCTATTGCTATGCACATATGCTTCTCATCACAAGGTCATATGGTCTTCACCATGTTCATGTTGTTTATTTTATTAATATGCTTTTTTAGGGCTACATGAACCATCAAAATGCATGTCATCAAAGAAGGAATAATATTTTTCATGGATATCCTTAGTGGTTAGGAGAATTTTAGATCATGCAATATTTCTTGAGTAGCAA
This sequence comes from Sequoia sempervirens, assembly GCA_007258455.2. Taxonomy (NCBI): domain Eukaryota; kingdom Viridiplantae; phylum Streptophyta; class Pinopsida; order Cupressales; family Cupressaceae; genus Sequoia; species Sequoia sempervirens. The sequence goes on along the minus strand of VDFB02007058.1, from coordinate 14,799 downwards.
GTTTAATGTCCATGAAGGAGTCATCTTCTATAAATAAAGGACGAAGAATAATAGACATATAGATGTTTCTACTATTCGGAATAATTTTAAGGTTTTATACACTGTAATACCTAAGACAATCATAGGTCCACAACCCTTACTTGAGTTCTATGCTATGGAATTTGATTAAAACAAAACACAATTCCACCTTATGTATTAGATCCTAGGGTTTGAGTAAAGGGGGCTCTATAGATCATAGGGTTTGAGTAAAGGAGACTACTTAAAACATCATTTAAGAGAAGATCAATCATAGCATAAGATGGCTATCAAGCCATTATAGATCCCTAAAATGACTATAGGGATCTCTTCAAAATACCAACTTCTATGTAAGAACTTTGCACTTGTAAATAGAAGTATTAAGTCACATTGTAAGTACAATGTAGAGATATTTAACAGATGACTATAAGGTATCAAAGATAAGGTAGTAATAAGGAACAATGTGACAATCCTATCATGGTTGGGAATCATGAGGAAATAGTTGTAAAAATGATAGGGATGAAATTTCCCTAAGAGCGTTAAATGAACTTTATAATCAAATAAGAATGGATAACAATCTTGGTGAACAATGGTAGTCATGATCAAATTTTATAGTTTCATGGTAGAGTAAAATGTTATGCTAAGTTGATAGTGTGATATGCATGATATTAATACAAGACAATCATTAGGTTTGTTGTAGATAAAGATCTAACCATAGTATTTTTTCATTAAAATACAAAAATCTTGTGAGAGTGTGTGTGACAATAACTACAAAGGATAGAAAGAGAGTTTCAAGATTAATTGCTATTCCATATGTATACTTTAAACCAAAATGACTTGGATATCATATCCTATGAGGTTGATGGAAAGAGACCAAATACCAAATGACACTCATATAGAGGATACCATATCATGAATAATGCATACCAAGACAATAGTTAGAGGGAGGATGAGATGACTATCACCATATGCCAACACTATTAAATTCAATTCATAATCTCTTGGACAACAACAAGACTAATTGTGTATGCCATCTCTTTGGGGTCTATTGAGATAAAGTTCATGAAAATTCACAAGGAAATCAAAACAAGCCTAAAAGAGGGACATATCCACAATGTGATGCATAACAGTCATGCATAAAAACAATGTCCTTTGATGGAATGTACAATCCAACCACCAAAAATAGTGAAAGAATACCATGAAACCCTAAGAGCCCAAGTGAAGTTCATGAAAATAGTTGGATCACAAAGATATTAATGTCATCATATGTATGATTATTTTAAAAAGTGATGGCTTTGTCAATGTGTTTTCAAAGTGTCAAAAGCAACATATGAGGATAATGAACAAAGGATAGTGCATGAAAAAATTTGCAAGGTATAATAATTGTCCATGATAGTGAACTCATGCAAGAGAATCATGAAGTATCGTTCCAAATTTTAATGGATAGTCATTAATTTGAAGGGAAGTGATCTATTAACAATAAAAAGGCAATGTATGTCAGGGTAAGAGATGCATGATAGTAATGAAAGTATATGAGTATTTGTGATAAATTCATGAGTTGGCTAGTAGTTGTGGTATATTTTGTGTGATATTTAGAATTTCACACAGTCAAAAGGAATAAAAATGATGATCATGGGTCATAGCTATGTGCCTAGTGATAATAAGGGTGATAATAAGGATCTATATATAAAGAGTGTTCAAGATTCATGTGATTCTTCTTGGAGACTTTCTTTTCTTTCATAATAATCCTGGATTGTCAAGAATTTGCGGTACAACAATGGCTCTTGGAGCAATAATTGTGTATACATATCTTTCCTTACAAAGAAACAATCCTCACAAGGTGAATGTAATAAAGGGAGGTGACGACCATAATACAAAGATATTAATTCCAGTGGATAGGGAAGCCTAGAAAATAAATAGGTGAACAAGTGTATGCTTCATACAAAAATAATGAATAGTTCATGAAAGGTTATGCTAAACCCAAAGGAAGAAGGTGTCAAAAACATGTTAAATCCAAGTGAGAGTGACTCATAGGAAGGCACTCTAAATGATTTTTGAAATGTTAAATGAAGAGAGGTATAAGATAAAAAGAAATAAATAATTTGAAATATCATCCATTCATCTCCTGGGACAACCTATGGAATGATAGGAATGTATCAATCATGTGACAGTTTGTGAGTTATCTATGAAGAAGTGTCATTTCTTGAAGAGAGTACAATGATTTTCTTCCCAAGGTGCTGTGATTGTCATAGATTTAGGGAAATTAAGTGTAGTATATAGTAGTTCCCTAATAAGAATGACAACCTATAGGTTTTCAAGAAGAAAATGGCAGTGAAAAGGACACATATACCTATGCAAGAAGAAGTTGCATGATAGATACATAGGGATAGTGGAATGATGTATGGAAAGCACACTCAAAAGAAGAGTTAAAATTCATAAAATATGGAGGAAGTGCAATTTTAGACCTTTAAAGTCAAAGGTCAGTCATACATCATTATTGACAAATCAAGTGGACAGTCAACTATAACTTTGGAAGAGAAAAAAAGGCATGAAACATAGTCATAGGTACAACATACAAGATCATTGAATCCAAATACTTTAAGAAGAAGACAATGATAAAGGTGGAAGAATATGATAGCTACAAATAATGGATGATAGTCTTTAGTCTATAGTATAACTATTATTATGGATAGTAACCTACACAAATATATGACATGGATTGAAAACATGAGGATCAATCCATGAATGAGTAGGTCAAAACATACAAATAGGACAATCATGAACCATGAATAGTTCACAGTGTGAGTTGAGACAAGTGTCATGACTAGCAAGGATTGTATAGTCATAAACATGAGATAATCCATGAAGTAATAACATACAAATGCAAAGTGAATGTGAGCCAAAGACTATGTGAGAAGTCCTATAAGGTAGAGATATTGATCAATAAAGTAGTTAAGAGCCTTATCCCATGCCACAAATATAATTTTATCTTCAAAATCCTAAGAAAACATATATTATTTATTTGCAAGGAAGTTTTGAGGCACTAAGGGGTAGTTAGAGGAGATTAATGTTAGTTTGGGGTAGTTATGACAACAATATCAATAGTTTAGCAAGCATATAGAATCTTTCTTGTAACTTCCAAGGGTGAAGAAGTTAAAAATATCAAGATTATTTTTACCAATTCCTAATTCAAGGATATCCAACAATCAAACAAGGATATTGACCTTCCTAGTGGCCAAGTTTGAGGTTTGACCAAGCAACTTGAGGAACACATGTGTAGTTCCCTCCCATTTGCAGCTTGTAGTTGTGGGATCGGTGTTTTGACTTCATCGTTTCCTCATGATTTTATGTTGATTTCACTATGGATCTAAATGGTGTGTATGAACCACCACATGTTCGAGATGAGGTTCCTCAACATGTGTCGATTGTTGGAATTTTGCACATTTTTATACTTTTTTTTTTATCATTATGCTTTAGTTCAATGATGTGCACTATATATGTTGTAATTGAATGTGATCTTGATTATTGATGTTCAAGGAATGGTTGATATGATAGATTTTGGATGTTACTATTTTATGATTTATGGTATTGAACCCCATTGGGTGATTATGTTATGCCTAAGCTATATACATTGAGTAGTGTAGACACGTAAAATATACATGCGTCTGATCTTGACTCACTAATTCCATATCATCCTTAATCATCCCTTTTATAATCATTTTCTCTCTTTAATTAAATAAATCAAGTTTATTTGATTCATCTCCTAAGTCATTTCTTTAATTAAATAAATTAGTTTTGTTTAATTAATCTCCTAAAGTTCTTTCATTTAATTAAATAAATCCAAATATTTAATTAAATCTCTAATGTTATTTATCTTCTCATTTAATTTAAATAAATCCAAATATTTAAGTTGAATGTCACAATCACCTAATCACCTCTTAAATTAATCAAATCATGATCCTAATCACCCATCACATCCTCTAGCTTTTCCCACTTGGACAAATAAATCAGTTTATTGATTTATTAAATTCTCCATTTTCTCTCAAATGGCTAAAAAGAGAATATTCTTCCAAATTTGAATCTCCCCCCAAATTGACATGTAAATCCAACAAAGCATTTAAGAGCTCTTACATGTCTCTTACATGTCTCTTGCAAAGGTCAAACTTAGCATTTAACTCATCTTGTCATCAAATTCAAATTTCAAATCTCCCCCTCTTTGGCACATTGACCAAAATGTGCTCATTCCTCAACCTCACATGTTGACAAGTGGCATCTTGTCATTGGTGGATCTTTAGTCCCACATCCTCCACGTTTGGCATTCTTTTATATTTCTTGGCTATAAATAGAGAGTTTCTCTATTGTATTAGATTTCCCCAACTCATCCAAGTTAGAATTTCATCTTGATCATCATCTCCACAAATCCACAATTTATGTAAAGTTACTCTCTTCACATTGAGAGCTAATTTTTCCCATTATCATTTGCATCATTGATTTGTCAAGGGTTGGGAAAGGGTCACTTTTCACAACAAAGTGACACCAATCCACTATGGGATAGGTATGCATTTGTGCTTCTTTCATGCTTCAAATTAGTTTGCTTTGTTATCTTGTTTGAGAGGCATTATGCATTATTTCATAGGAGCATTTAACAAGTTTGCATAAACTAACCCATGTTATAGAGTTTAAGCTTTGTTTAGATTTGTAGGGTGCTCACATAATGGTGTCATGTAAGATTAATGTGAGCCATTAAAGAGTCCCTAGTTGGTGTCACCACACCTTATCTTTGCCATTTTTCCAACATTAACAAATGAATTAAAGAGACTTTTTTGGAATCCGTTGCAATAGGTGATGAGAATAGGCAAGTTCCTTTTAGTGTGGAAATAAATTTTGTTATTAGTGATGGTGTCATTATCAAAATATTTTTGAAGTTCTGATGTTGTATCGCTAATCTTGTATTTATAAGGGTTATGGTACGACGGATACAAGAAGCAACAAAAAGGTTATCTGCATCAACTATTATCTATCTTGGTGTAGCTTATGTTTCATGACTATCAACTATTGTTTATCCTGATTTCCTTAAAATATCACATTTCTTATTTGTGATAACTTTATGTTTATAGGTGAAGGTTGACATTGGGAGGGAGCATTTGAGTCAAGCAAAGATAAAGCAAGATTGGAGTAAAAGACTTAAACATCAAATTTAAAATTTACAAAAGCATTTTTTAATGCTCATTGTGATAATCTAGAGCTTCCATTTTATGCTTTAGTTTTCTGTTCTAGATCAACTCACATCTTTTTTTGGGCTCTTAAAAGGAACATTTCAATTTTCGCTACAAGGGACTTAAAAAGAACTTTAGGACAAACTTACTAGAGTTGCTTTTCAGATTTAACAATTGAACAAGGCAACTCTCATATCTTGTTTTGGTGCTTTAAAACGAAACAAAATGATTGCTTTGTGGATTTAAAAAGAACATGTGCTACTTTGTCTTGTAATTTCTTACTCAAACTAACACCATTGAAAAGACGTATGCGCTTCTCTCACGCCTCACGACGATCTTGAGAATCAAAAGGATTTTTGGTGGTCTTAGGTTGGGATAAAGTAATTTCCCCCACACTTCATTTTAGGAACTAAAATTGAACAACAAACTTTGCGAGTGTGAGTAAACCTATTGCATGTGTTCTCCCTTTGTTTCTAAATGGAGGTTGATTGAACTATGAATATGTTTACTCACTTTTGTTTATCTTAGAGGGCCTTGTTGTGCAGTTTTTGCACACACGACCCACTTGGAGTAGGGACCCTCTTTTCTGGTGTTTTTTGACCTTTGGTTTTATTGGACTTATCATTTTAGGGTCTTGACATGTTAGTCTTGCTGGCTTTGACCTTGCTTTGAGGAAGGAATTGATTGAAATTGAGTCCTAAGCAAACTCTGGGTTTTCACCTGGATCCGAGATTTTCCAGCTCCGGTGGATTTTCCCGGGCCCTGGTTCCTTGTCCGTTTCTGGCCGGATTCTTCGAATCCGGGTTTCTACTTGATCCCGGGATTTTTCGTTCTGGGTGGATTTTCCCGAACTTGGCCAAAATCCTGATCTTCGTTATTTTACCGGTTTCTGCATTTCTGTGAAATTCCTGTCCATTCGGATTTCCGCGTATTACCAGATTTTCAGAAATTCTGTTTTGGGCTCGAGTTTTCGGATTTGTCAGAAATGTCTTGTCGCGCATTAATGGTCAAGGTACCTTTGCTCAAGCGGGTATAAGGGCAGATTTAGGGCATTTCAAGCATCATTCTGAGTTCATCTATTCACTTGCTTTTTCTCTGGCGATTGCGAATTTCCATTTGAGCTTTGAGGATCGATCTTGGCTCGTGTGCGTGAGGATTGCTTGAGTGCCAGTGTATGGGTTTTCGTTGCTTGGACGTGTTTACTGCGGAGGTCATCTTTCCGAGCTCAAATTTCTTCCGCGTCGATCCATGGTATGTTATCATTGCCCTTCCGGTTGCTTGCGTGGTGATTGAGGGTTTCTGCATTGGGTGTTGTTAATGTTGGGTCGACCCTTGCTTGATTTTGATTTCATATTTATAGAGTCAGGGTTTGACCCATCTTTTGTTATAGAACCCTATTTCCCATGCCCTATGAGCGCTATTTATCCATTAGATGGCATATGTATCCATTAGACGGGGTTCTGGGTTGGATTGCTTGCTCTTTTAGTGTGAAATTTGCTGTTGGGCGAAGTTAGGGTTTTCCTCGGTGTTCGACCCAGAACAGGGATTTCATTATGTTTGAGCGATTTTGTCCTTGTATCACGTTGACTTCACCGTCTTATGAAAATTCGAGTGCTTTAGGTAAATCCTTAGCTGATACTTTAAACCTTAAAGCTTGCTCTGATATTAATGGCGGAGGTCTGGTTATTCAAGATTAGGGCATCATTGTTTTCATATGGGGATTCATCCTTTGAGTGCTTTTGAGAAGTTGAAATCCTTTGCGTCTTGAGTTTTGTTGATTATTGTCAGTTTCAAAACCATTAGAACTCAGGTAGAGTAGATCCTGTGATCATTTGAATTTTGGTTCATGTTTCGTCATTTTTCGAGTTTCCGAGGTCCTCGCGGAATTCCGCTGCTTTCGGATTTTCCCGGTTTGGGCTTATTCCGCGGACTGGGGTTATTACCGAAACATTTTAAGTCATCCGCGAAAATCTGTTCCATCCGGATTTTTCCAGATTTCCTGTCTGGCTTCGTCCCGATTGATGTTTTCGATGATAGGATTAATGTGACGGTTGTTAAATTCTTATTTCTTGTTGCCAATGAGTGAATTCTATGGTTATCATTCGATCTTTCATCCATACTAACGATCTATTTGACTAATGATGCTTTGGCGACAGAAATCCGTCTGGGTTAGATTTCTACGAAAATTCGCCCCGAAGGTATTTTCCCGGATATCGATATTTTCCCGGACTACTTTATTTCTTTGGATCTCAAAGGATTAGCAGTTGGCAATGGATTTTGATTGATTTATATGATTTATGCTAACCTTTTGGATTGGAATATGAACAACAAGTGAATACTAATGATGATTTTTGGATGTGCAGGCCGAATCAAGCAAAGCTGCTGGTGGAAAGGCTAAGGGTGGCACATGGGCATCGTCCATTTCGGAGGCAGAGCGACTGAGACTGGATATGAAGAACCAACTTCACGAGAGCAGGGTGTCTTCTGTGTGGGCCGAGGTATCTAATACCAATGTTGGGGCCTAGAAATATGAGGAGTTTAAGCAGAGAACGGCCGAGAAGGATCAGTCAGCCCTGAGGCAAGGAATGATGAACTTCAGACTAGTTCATGTGGCAGGTTTCCCTCTGGCAGTTCAGTGTTACGAGTTGATCTTGGAGTGCGCCAGGCAATATGATTTTGATACACAGCGGGTGGTTAGCACCGAGGGAAGGGTCCTGGCCAACTTCAGTCCAGCCTCTATTGCATAGGCTTTTGGCATGCCTGATCTTCCTTCAGTGTGTGCTCTGAACATAGACACCGCCAGAACCTACTATGAGAATGAGCTAGTCAAAGCTCAACAAATAATCAATTCATGGCTAAAGAAGCCAAAATCTCACCATTCTAAGTTGCCCAAGCAGTTGCATAGGGTTAAGATCAGGTCAGATGTATATGATGCCATCACACTTCTGAGTAGGGTGGCAGGATTGAAAAGTGCAGGAGTGTTAGAAAGTTGGATGGTCCATGTGATCACCAAAATTGGACAAGGGACCAATTATCACTGGGCAGGGCTCATCAGTGCCGAAATTGACAAGCAATTGAGGAATGTCCTGGAGGCCAAGAAGTTTACTATGTCTTCTTATATCATGTATGTGTTAGCCATCTCCTACCCATAAAAAGGTTTGAATCCGAAGGGAACACTTGGACAGGATATCATTTATGAGGTCTATCCGGAGTTGCACCTAGGGCATAAAGATTACAGAAGGGCCAATGATGCATTTACAATGCATATCACCCGGACGCTCCAGAATGCAGAACACATGAGATTATCCGACGGAGCCAAGGGGCTAGTAAAGAACTATGGAGCGTCGTTCATCCAATTCCCCACCTTCACCTACCTTAGAGTTGATGGATGCCCGGTTGCCCCGTACAGGTTGCCTCGGTATCCTACTGATCGCCTTGTTTTGTTGGAGGTTGTGAGGCAGATCTGCGAATTTGATGCCGTTGTGAAAAGGGAAAAGCACAAGATAGGCTTTGGTGGAGACTTCCCTCTCGGGATTGGTGTGGCAGAAATGTGCCCCTCTATTCAATCAGCTCACACCGCAGGAGAAGAACTGGCAGCATATGGTTTCCCCTTCCATTCTAAAAGGATGAATTTTGATATAATAGGAGAAGCGCAGAAGAAACCCACTAGGGAGTACAGGCACAAAGATGACTTGGAAGATTATTGGGTCAATATCAAGGATGACCTTGACGTGAGAAAGAAGAGATACTCCAGGCTTCCGGTGGAGGCAGTTAGGCAATACAATGTCAAGTTGATCCCGGATCAACTGGAAGCTGATGGAAATTTGGTGTAGGACCACGCTTATGATGCAGTAGAGGACAGGCTAGTCGGAGATATCGACTGGAATGAGAATGAAGTTACAGAGTTAGAGGATTTGATGGCTACTGTCACGAAATTCACTTCATCTTGGATAAAACATAAAATTTGGGAATTGGAAAGTGCAAAGGTAGCTTGTACTTTCGAATTGATGGGGAATCTCAACCCCATGTTGACTTCTGAGGAATCCAGGGAAGATGACGCCAAAGGGAAAATAGTGAAGACCTCACCGTTCAAGATCAAGGTTAGAGGTCCCAAGGGAGCTGAACCTAAAACGAAGAGGAAACCGAAAGGGAAGCGAAGGTGGAAGACCTTGACAATTAGCAGGTCCTCTGATGAGGAGGAGATGGAGAAAGCGGAAGAGGAAAATGCTCTTCCACCACCAAAGAAAACCAGAACAACAAGGACTGCAAAGAAGAAAGATCAGGCTGCTTCGAGTGATGAGCCTCCAATTGTTGACGTGGAGAGTTTCGGAGGGGAGAAAGCCAAGGTTTATACCAGGAGATCCAGAACTCCCTCTTCGAAGGATACTGTACAGAAGAAGGAATCTCCTCTGAGGCCACCAGTTGTGGAGCCACCCAAGTCTGTTTCTCCTCCGCCGAGCATACTTGAACTGGAAAATCCTGAAGGACATGAATCTAGCGGGGAGGCAGAACTGTTTAAGGAAGGGACGCTTTTTAGTGAGGCTGCGGGACTTGAAGTTGAGACAGAGGAAAGACATACTTCCCTGTTGGTGCGGTATGAGGATTCCTCAGAAAGTGACAGAGGCCGCGGATCGCCTAAGCCGAAGGAAAATATCCCTGCTAGGACTCCATCACCGGTGCTTCCAGAGGTGGAACTTGAAGAAACTGACCAAGGTAAACATCTCCCCGAGAAAGAGGAGGAAGTCAAAGTAGCAACTGCAGAAGAAGAGAAAGTGACAGAAGAACCGGAAGAAATGTGGACGGAAGAAATCCGGATTGACCCTGTAGCCGCGGACTGGTTGGAGAAGGAACTTGCAAGGAAGAAACAAGTGATAATTGAGGATACCCCCTTAGACTGGGATGAAATGCTGTCAAAGATTGGCAAGGGGAAGAAAAGGAAGACTGCAAAGGTGATCTCAAGGGTGGAGAGAGATGACATGAATAACAGGGTTATCCACATTGCCACTTCGGCCGCGGACAAGACAAGGGAAGAGGTCACCGGTCAAGATTACAATGTACAAACCATTAACCTTGGACTGGCTTCCATGGAACAAGATATAGAGGAATTTGAAGGATCCAGCGCAGTAATTGTGGGCAGGTTGAGGAAGGAAACCCAGACTAAACACGAGCTAAGAAGGGAAAATGAAAGACTGAAGAAATGTTTGGAGGAAGTGATGAAACCATTGTAGTCTCTCCACCCTTCTTCTTCTGCCACTCCTAGTTTTCTGCCTAAGGAAACAATCTCCAGGATCGAGAAGATGAAAGCCTCAGCTCAAGCTGCACAGATTGGCTGATGGGTGTCCAAACAAAAGGAGATGATACTATTAAGGAGATCTTATCTGTAAGAAAGGATGCGGTCCGGGCCAAGGAGCTGTTAGAGCATATTCTGTCCCAGGACAAGGATGATTTGGATCTCCTGCTGCAGAAGTCAAAGGTTGTCATAGGACATGGAAGGGAACAATTGGGTAAGGATGGGATCCTTCCTTCCTCCAGGTCGGATGAACCTAGGGAGTGGTTCGAGGCACTGCAAATTAGGCAGAAGGCTCTGAAGAAGATACTGAAATGAAGGAAATCAATTGACAGTGAGCTTACTGCAGTATATGACAGATGCATCGCCTTCTTTGAGATAATGACAGGTAGGAAGAAGATAGCTCCTAAATATCTGAGCTTGGAACAACTGAAGGAATGGTGGCATGAAGTTTATGCCCCAAATGCAGAAGGAGTTGTCACTGGCCACCAGCTTGATGATGCAGCCACCTACCTAGCAGTGATAGATAAGTATATCGCCAACAGGGAGGATTGGAACAAAATTGTTGATCAGTCCAAGGAGGAAATTAATTCAATTAAATGTTGTCTCAAGGCTTTTCCTTTGCCACCTGTCACTGAGTTGGATGGGGTATTCTTGAGGGTCCAAGGGTCATCAGTTCGGAGAAAAGATAAAGGAAGTAGCAGTTAATGCTCATTTCAAGATTTGTGCTTCCCTATTATCACGGGGCATGCATTGGACGGGACTGCATTGAAGATTGTGTCAAGGCCGACCTGGATGATGGCATTTAATGTGTGCTTTAGTTTGTTTTTCCTTGGCCGACCTGTTTTGGCGGTTATTATTATTTTGTAAAATGTTTGGCTGGGCCGACATACCTTGGGACTTGCTATTAAAGGGCATTCTTGCCTCATTGTAAAGGGTTAGACATTAGCTAGACAGTAATAGAGAAGTGAGAGCAATAGTTAGAGCATTTTTTCCTTAGAAGTAATATTTAGTTTCTTGAAGCAAATTCTGTATCAGAACAGTTGAATTGTTGCAGCATTTTGGTGATTAATACAATTGAAAACATTGTTGTTTTCCTGGTGAAATCTTTTGTGTTATTTCATCTTGCATGGTTCTTTTGTTCTATCTTTCAAATTGCTTGAAGACTTAGGGTTTAGTATTTAGAAATAAATCAGTTTCGGTTGGATGCATGATGTTTATGATTTCATATTTGGAATGTTTGTAGCTATCTCTGGTCTATACTCCCAGTAACTATCTGATTGTAGTAGGCTGGTGAAGTCAACCTGGACCATATATTTAATGTGCTTAAGTTCGATTGTAGATGAATGTCTATGATTTGAAAATTTAAATACCTTAGAAGATTGCACCATTCTTGGAAGATTGCATTATGGGTTGAACAAGAACTAGTTATTTGAGATAGGTCCATTCCAAGTATCTGTTATTTACATTGTTCATTCCAGGAGTAGTTTAGATTCTATTACATCCTTGCACCCTTATCTTTTGCTATTTCTTTATCATTTGGTTAGATTTAGGATTATAGATCATTATATTACAAGATCTGATAAGTAGAAAGATACAGTTTGCTTGTAGTAAGGTCCGATTGTGATTACCAGCATTTCACATTTTATCTGAGTTGTTTATGCACTGTTATGACCTAACACCTGAGAGACCTTGGGGTGATTTTCAGTAATTTATTGTTGAGGATTACCTTTCAAGAGAGATAGAATATTGTATTCTGTCTGAGTTGTTGCTGTGCAGAAAACACCATCAACAGATTGGTGCTAGAAGGAGGGCCTGAATGAGCACACTGGATCGTTTCTTGAATGCCATCTCTCTAGAAAGATACAAGAGAAATACCAGATCTACCACAGGAGAGGAAGACTTAGAAGAGCTACAGTTCCCCACTAGGTCAAGAAGGACTCGAGAAAGGGGAGAATCATCATCACCCATCCCTTCACCAACATCATCCATATCTTCACATCCTGAAGTTGAGGCTATACCCATTCCTGAAGCCATTCCCATCCAGCAGCCTCAGCCTGTGATTAACCAACCACCACCGCCACCCCCACTCTTACCAACGGCTTTCCTCGCCAATAATCCATCACCATTGTTCTTCCAGGCTTACAATGTAATTCCCAAAAACCCTAAGCATTTCTGTTCAAAATTCCATGCAAATGATCCAAATAGGACTGCGGAAGAACACAAGAATTTTCCAAACCTGTCTCAAAGATAGAGGGATTGTTCATGAGGATGTTGCCTGTAGGTTGTTCCCTTATTCACTAGGAGAAGAAGCCTTTTACTGGTACAACCATCTCCCTGCCGGTTCGATTCTTAATTGGAATGATCTTGAAAAGGCCTTTTTACAGAAATTTAGAATACCCATCAGTGCCAATGAGTTATACCTGCAGTTCATCAAGGTTAAGAGAGAGGTTAATGAATCAATAGCCAGTTTCAATAATAGGTTCCACTGTGCATTCACCAGATTACAAGACCCATATGTTTTGGACGATGGTACTGCCCTGGGAGTCTATTATGAAGCTCTGGATAGCCTAACAACAACCTTTTTGAAATGGAGACCCAACCCTCCAGGTACCCTGACTGATGCTTATACAGAGGCTATCAAGGTTAGTACAGATCTGAGACAACACCTGACTGGGCCATTACCTTCTCTGGGACCAGTTGCACATCCCAACCAGATTCAGGCAGTAAATCAGGCTCTCACCAATCATACCCCAATCATGAACCCAGTTCCCCAATTACCTATGGTACCACACCCTGGTCATCCCATGAGCCAGATCTCTCATATGACAAACTTCCCTCAACAACAAGTTAATCAGCCAATGTATCAAACACAGCCGAATAGCTTCCCTGCTTATTTGTAGAATTTTGAAGTGCTGCACCAGTCTTTGGGATCCGCCACAATGCCTGTCCCTCCTCAGAATAACCCAAATAAGCCTCTATCGAGACCCAAATAGGGAGAGGATTGATGAAATGGCTGAGCAAATAAAGAAGCTAAATTTAGAGGTGACTTACTTAAGAAATCAGAACAGTCAACTGCAGGCTGCCCAGAAGGGAATGCAATCTAATTAGAACAGAGAGTTTTCACATGGACAAAATTTTGATAGGGGACAGCGTAATGACAGAGGATTCTATAATGAAAGGGGATATAATCAGGATATGGGTTACAACAATGACAGAGGTTCCAATAATGAAAGGAGGCAAAATTTTGATAGAGGCCAAGGAAGTGGATCAGGATTTGATAAAAGGCCATCACAAGGATATAATAGAACTTGGAATATAGGTTCTAATAATGGAGGAGTCCCTACCCCATTGGATCAGCCAGCTAACCAGGTTGTCAGCCAATCTGCAAATCAGCCGGTCAGTCAAGACAAACCTCCTAACGGTGTATATTTGGCTGAAGCAGCCCTATCAGGATGGTGCAGGCTTCATAAGACAAGTCAGCATTCAGAATTGGAATGTCCAGAGTTCCAAATTGCTGCCTCTATTTTTCAGTATGAGGTAGAGAACAATGTGAATGGACAGGAGATTATTCCTTCCAACTCCTATGATTCTCCTGTGCTGGTATTAAATCATGCTCCTTTTCCAGCCATCAAAGAAAATGTACCAGAAGAACCTGATTCCCAGGAAGTCGAAACAGATCAGATTTGTAATGGAGATGAAGTAGCTCAGTTGTTTAACGAAGAAACGATGAATGACAATGGCCCCCTAGATCAGGAGGAAGCTTATGTTGAAGAAGTACAGATGTTTCAGAGACAAGGATTGAGGGATATGCCTCATAGACGTCCACAGCCTGGAGGACCTTTCACCACTTCCATTCTTCCCAACAACTTCAGTACTCCTCCGGATCCTAATGCTAGTAACAACCCATCTTATCCACATGTCTCCAAGCAGTACCTTTCGAAGGACAGATAGGCTCAAACTGAACCACAGAAGGAAAAGGCTGTTCAAGCTAGCAAGGATAAGGTGGAGGAACCATCTAAGGAAGTCTCTATTGATATGAGTGAGGAGCAGATGGCTTCATATGTTGCAGAGGAGTTCAAGAAACTAAAGGTAAATCTTTCTGCATTTGAGTTGTTAAGGTTCCCTGCAATTAGGAAGGCTGTTTTAGGTACCTATGATGCAAATTCAAAGTTATTGGATAAGTCTTCTGGTGAGCATGTCGGCCAGACTTCCAATTCCCAGCTTGTGAGGACACAGAATCAAGCTCACAATCGGACTGACTTGCCTCCTAGAGATAAA
>VDFB02007057.1:0-30607 GCA_007258455.2 Sequoia sempervirens | reverse complement strand
GATGACATGTCAAGCAGGTGAAAACTCTCGAGCTCATGAATATGGCTCCATGAGAAAATCTCCATTGAGTTGACATGTGTTCCGAATCTCTCCAAAATGTAAAGAAAAGAATGAAAGTTGTGCAACTACCACGTGTGGTATTGTGCACCTTTTCAATAACTTTACTCGAGAATAGGAAAACCCAAAGCCAAAAACATATGCAACCCAAAAATCAAAATGATCAAGGAAAAAATGCTTCTCATAAAATATAAATAAATATGGAAAAAGAGGGGAAATGGGGTAGATGTATAGGAGTTTACCTCAATCAAACCCCCATTCTAACTATATTTCTACTTCAAAAAATAGTTAATGAACTAATTGATAAAACGTGTGTGCTCTTAACCTTAAGTGCATCTAAGACTGTAATGACCTAAATTGCATAAAATCCTACTCAAATGAGTTAGGGAGGGAATCCTAAGGGTAAAAGTATAATGTTGTATCACATTTATAAAGGAAATGATGAACACTAATCTAACTTTTAAGCTTGAATTGCTAAAAAGTGGCATATATGTTTTGAATTTTGAAATGATGTAAACTAGTAAAATGTGTATTTTTTAGTATATTTAATGTTTTTATTTAAAAATAAAATAAAATAATTATTTTAAACTAGTTTTCAATAAATTAACACTATAATTTAGTTGTTGATAAAATGCTGAAAAATGAAGTTGCATGGGACATCAAACTTTTTATAGTATATATTTTTCTTTCAATTTTTTTTGTGTACTTATAACTTGAAACTTTAGTGCATGGATTATTTTTTTTTCAATTTTGATAAATATGTATTTTTAGATAAATATTAAAATGTGCGTGAATTAGAAAATAGATACTTCCATTAGACGTCAACTTTCATATTAAATATTTATCTAAAATGAAAAATAAATTATACCATCTTGAAATATACTTTAATCTAGTGCATAATATATTTTTATTTATTTTTTAAAAGAAATTTTAGTATTTTTGCTTGGCATGGTAATCAACCTAATATTTTGTGTTGATAGCCTACTTTTGATAAAAATAAAAAATAAAAAATAAATAATGATTAAACTATATTAAAAATAAATATATTTTTGAAAATTACACTTATGGATATAAAAAAGGGTATTTTTATATTTAAAAAAATGTTATTTACATTAGTAGTACTTATTGAAACTTCAAGTTTTTCCAATAATTTTATTTTTTTGGTAAATTAGACTTAAAGCGGTGCTCCATATATTTTCAGCCAACAATTTTAGTTGAAAAAGTTGCGGAAGTATCTAACTTAGCTAGAATGAATCTTACTAGATCATATGTTTGACCAAAATTTATTTTTAGTTAGAAATAATTAAATTTAGTTATGTTGATAAGTTGGTTGTGTGTGCAAGTGTTCTAACCCTAAAAATGCAAAGAAACTAAAGGAAATGCAAAGGAAAGAACACAAACAAAACACTTAAGATTTCCATAGCTTAACTAAAACAAAATGTATAAGACATACCAATTTTATCTTGTTAGAGTTGTCTCCATTGGTTGGCCCTTTGATGTCAATTTTGTGTGCTCCTTTGTTGAAAAATGGCATGCAATTTAGCTCAAAACGATAGTGATGCTATGAGGAATGCAATGGTGTAGTTGGATAGTAGATTGGATGCAAGATAACTACTTCAAATGGCAACAACAATGGTGGTTGAATGCTTGGGTGTTTGAGAGAAAAAGTTAGCTATGTGATGATCAAAATGAGGAAAATTCACCATGTTTAGGGAAAATGTCTCTAAAGGCATCAATAACCAGGATTGCATCTAGGGTAGAAGATTAGTGGCTAGGATGGATTGAGACCTCACAATCCATCTCATGGAGACATGTGGCAAGTGAGGTGGACATGGTAGAGTGAAGTGGATGTGACATGGTAACGAAATGGAGGTACTTATAAGTACCTTGGTAATGGGAAAGATATCCTCATAAATGAGTTTCTTTTCCATATTTACAATGAGAGGACAAGTGAGGAATTAAAAATTCCTCACAAATCATCATGGCAATTGAAAAAGGAACTAAAAATTCCTCACAATTTGTGTGAGAAATAAATTTGAATTTAAAATTCGAAAGGGTGAGGGGATGATTTCTCTAAAAGGAGAAAGTCATAAATAAGGTTGACCAAGTGAGTGATTAGGTGGACTAACCCTAATTAAGCATCCACTTGAAAAAGTTGGAGGATGTGACCCTAATCATGATTAGGAATGTGCACACCCTAACTAGGGGTTAAGTGGGCTAAACAAGATTAGTGAAAATGTAGGAGGATTGGACAAGGAGAGAGAAAATAAATGAATTAAAAGAAAGGTTCTAATTCATTTAGGAAAAGTGACTAAATTAAATAAATTGGACTATTTATTTAATTTAGAGAAGAGTAATGTAATGTATTTAATTGATCAATCAACCACATTAGGGAAGATTAAGACTAGGATGAAATATTAACAAAATAATGAATTATTTAATTTTTATGGTTTAGGGATGTGGAACATGAGAATACAAGGGATAATTTGACCATATGGGGGTGGTCAAATCTTGGTGTCTGAATTTTTCCCCTGTCTGAAATATCATTAGAATAGTAGTGTTTCGAAGAAAAATAAAGTGCAAACAACTCGATAGAAGAAAATATAGTTTTAGAAGATGCCCCTGTAGTATTGCAAGGAAATGGATAGGGAAGAGGAATGCATAGATATGGTGAGGTATAACCCCTCAAGAGGATAGATGGGGAAGACAAGGGGCCTCATGTGACTTCTTGATATAGAGAAACATAGGGCACCACACAATAGAGGAAAAAATCCCATGAAGAATGGATTTTGAATAGAGGAAAATATACTCATTGGGTGCAAATGGCAGCCCACAGAAGAAAGGGGAAAAAGGATTAAAAAATGGGTAAAAAAGGCTAAAAATTACCCAAAAATTAGCAAGGCTAATTAGGGGTAAAAATAAAAAGGTATAAATAGTAAATTAGAAAAGTTACTATTCACCCAAAGTTCATTTGCACATGCATCATCAAGTGATTAGGTGAGAGAGTGATCGAGTGTGAGTTGATGAAGCAAGTGATATGGCAGAAAATAGGGAGATGATTCATCGAGCAAAAGATGTGCAAGATTTCTAGCATCTGCATGCGATACTTCGACATGTATGATCTGAAACTAGCTTTGTGATTTACTTTCAATTTTCACACGTGTTTTTGATTTGGGGATGGGTTAGACTAGGCCAAAACAAAATTTCCACTGGAGGGTAGATTTTCCCTTCCATCAAAACACATTTGCCTCTTTAGTGAATGGGTGATTGCATAGGAGGGAAGGGGCAAGTGTGCTTTCATAGGGGTAGATGCGCTCAAAGATGGGTGATTGCAAAATTTCTTCTCTGAGATGGGTGAACCTACTTACATAGGGGTGAATGGTGCAAAATAGGGTGATTGAATAATTGCCTAAAATGGTGCTGTGGAGTTCATTCCTGCAGAGCGTATCCTACCCATGGAGGGGGCTGACAGGAGACCAAACCAACAGGGAAAAGGGATGAACACAAAATCTCCCAAAAAGAATGAATTGGGTGGTGGGGTGAATGTGGATTCCACCCATAGGGATAGAAGGGAGAATGTGGATTTCCCATTTGGGGAAAGAGGGTCGAGTAGGGAATGTATAGATGTTTAGGGAGTGGAGAAATGGAATGAAGGAATGGATGGAATGGACACAT
This sequence comes from Sequoia sempervirens, assembly GCA_007258455.2. Lineage (NCBI taxonomy): Eukaryota > Viridiplantae > Streptophyta > Pinopsida > Cupressales > Cupressaceae > Sequoia > Sequoia sempervirens. Next base: position 26,875 of record VDFB02007057.1, on the reverse strand, counting down.
AGTGGTGAAATAGGGAAATAGTGGGGGGAAATGGATGGTGGATGGACAGTGGGAAGGAAATGAGGTGGAGCAGCAAACTGGGGGGGGAAGGAAGAAATGGTAAGAAAGGACTGATAGAATGGTTGATATAGATGTAGAGCATAGAGTCCCTGAGGACTAGGGAGAGACACTTAGGTGTATTGGAGGTTACCCAAGAGGTGATGATGCTTGAGGATCACATGACACTAGAGCAAGAAGACCTGGTACATATGTTGGGATAACCCAAACATCCAGACACACCAACCACTATTGACAACTTTTATGGAGAGATGGAGGTCACATACATCTACCTTCCACATCCCCATAAGGGAGATGAACATGACACTGAGGATGTTTGGTGCATCTTAAGATTACCAATCATAGGACATCTACTAAATGCCATGTTGAGAAAACCACTGGAGATGAGTTTATGGGTAGTTTTCTATACTATAGAGCTTCCCTGCTGAGGGAACAAGTTGGACATAGATGCTTGTCTGGGAGTGGCACCACCACTTCCATTGTTCCTTTATGGTTTGATCAGTGAGATTCTCCTCCTTGACAGGAGTGAGAAATTTTTTAGCCTCAAGATGATTGAGATTGTGAGGAAAATTGTGGAGTGACGGGAGGGAGTATTTTCCTAGGGACCCTATGTGCTTGCACAATTATACAAATACATGGACATTGTATGTTATAGGTAAGCATTGAGTGTGACCCATGTCACTCTACTATAGGTGTGGGCATGGGAGCACATTAGAGTTGCCTGCCTAGATATCCTCATAATTGGAGAGAGAGATGGCTCTCCCAATGGAATTTTGGTATGGGAGAGAGCATGGGTGGATGCTCCACTATTGATAGGTAGGGAGCTTAGAGTACTATCACCATCTATTGGATGATCTAATAGAGCAGTACATAATATGGTAGCCTTATGTTGATCAACGATTCCAGTCCTAGCTTGTAGAGGATAGATTGTATATGGCATACCTATTTCCTTAGTTCTATCTAATAGGGAGGGATCCCTTCATCATTGAGTTGCACAGGCATGACCGACTAACTTGGTAGTACAATATTCAACAATATATCCTCGTAGGGGAGTATTGATTTGAATGGATTAGCTGAGAGTTAGGATCAATATGGGGGTAGTAGATTTCTTTAGAGTATGCCCAACAGGCAAGGGAGCAGCTACTATTGATAGGATGGCCATAGAGAGGGTTCCCTGATGATGTAGGCATCATAGTTCGGTACGCTAAATAGTGGTAGGAGAGGAGGCCCATGAGGATCACTATAGTTGATCCTATTGTACTAGCGATGGGATTCAAAGAGGAGGATGAGAATCAAAGACCTTAGAGGAGGAGGAGAGGGGATGGAAAGAGCGGAGAGGAGGTAGTACAAGAGGAGGTTGTCTAGGAGGAGGGACATCAAGAGATGGAGGTGGATTCTCAAACAATGGAGGATAGGGCGATGGTAGTTTATCAGGGGCCACCTATAGAGGACCTTGTAGTGAGATTGGTAGGTGCATAGACTCAATTCTGTATCCTACAACAAAGGCTACGATAGGAAGAGGTGAAGAGGGATAGGCTATAGGCTGAGGTGGAAATACTGCAACATGAGGTGCATCAATTATAGGATACAACTAATTCCATGTAGTTGGATAGGGACAATGAGGTGATGGGGATGGTGGGGGATCTAGGAGGTCAAGTGTTGAGGCAACAAGAGGAAAGGGACCAGTTGTAGGGCCTAATAGGGACTACAAAGGTGGAGAGTGAGTAGGTGATGCCAATAGTAGAGTAGGTTGAAGATTAGGCCCAAATATCAGAGAGAGAGAGTAATGAGGGATTGAGGAGGTAGAGGCTGTAGAGGTTGTAGTGATGGATGGGAGATTATAGAAGAAGAGGGATGAGGCCTTCAGGAGGGTGTAGTAGGTAGAGGTGTAGGTAGCCTTGATGATACTAGCATAGGAGGCTTGGGAGATGGAGAGGTGGATGATGCATCAACATCGTGACATATATAGGATGGAGAGAGATCAACTACATGCACATGTAGATGGAGAGTTCAATGTGAGGACATAGGTCGGATATTGGATGGGAAAATAATTCTCTACTATACTAAATATAGCATAGAGGGTACTTCCATTTATGTGACCAACTCCTCAAAGACCAACACCCTCCTGCTCAGGATAGACTCACACTAGGGGCTATAGTGACTACAGGGAGACAACTCCACATGGCCAAGGACCTAGTTTGGGCTCTCCCCAATGATCATATGTAGGGAGAAGTTGTTAGAGGGGAGACAGGGGGATAGATGGTAGAGATAGGTATAGGGTCCCTAGTTTTAGATAGAGGCACAATAGATATTGTACATAGATACAGAGATGACATACAAATTTTGTGTACAAATTGATTTTAAAGATTCATTGATTCTTTATTCTTTATTGATTTAGAACACCATGATGTGTCAGATGTACCTATATATATTTTTATATGATGATTCCTCTACACTTGTACTTTTATTGGATGGACTCTAGATGGAATGTGGACATTAGTATGAACTTTATATTATAGACTTTATGTGATAGGCTATAATTTTTGATATATATATGATATGATGGATGTTGAAAATGATCTATGTATGATTCCTATGTGATGTTGTGGATGTTTATTATGCATATGTGTATGATTATAATTATGAGGAATGCATGTGATGAGGATGGTGAATAATGAATTTATGATGATATGTGTGATATGGATGATATGTCTTATGACTAACACTTTGTGATGTAGGATGTGATGATTTATGATTTATGATATGGATATGATACTAATGGTTTTTGGTGTAGGTGACCATGGGATTGCGATTTATGATGTATGCATATGGGATATAATGTATTTATTGATGTTGTACTTATTATGGATGATGTGTGGATTATTGATGGAATTCTTGATTATGGATGTATGATATGCATAATATTATGGATAGACTACTATGTGAATGTAATGTAATTAGATGTATGTAATAAGATGTTTAGAATAACATATCTAAACAAATTAAGTTAACAATAAAAGTGTAAATACAATGAAATGAAATGACAATGAAATGGATTTAAGATTCCTAGAATAACAAATCTATATTAATATAAATAACTTCAAATACTAATAAAAATGATAATGCAATGCAATGAATTAAGTTGCTTAGACTAATAGATCTATATTAATCTAAACAACTTAATATGATAATGAAAGTGTGTATTTAATGAAATGAGATGGATTTAAGATGCCTAGACTAACAGATCTATATTAATCTAAAAATATTAAAATACTAAGGGTATGTACAGGATCATCATGGAAAAAATAGGCCCTTAAGTGGCGAAAAATTCAAAAAAATCAGAGTTAGGCAACTTGACATAAAAATTTGAATAAGTTATCTATATTATTTCAAAAATATGTAACAATAGAATATGTAGAAAATTGAATGTAGTTTCTAAACTACTAGGTTTGTTTATAAAAAAAAAAATCTATTTGGTGAAAATTTGAAACTTCAATGCAGTGGTACTTAAATTTCAAGGAAAAAATAAGAAGTAGGTGTTTGTCTAAGCACCCTAACCACAATAAAATGATAATTATTTTTTATAATATTTTAGATATAAGTAGAGGACTCATGCCCCGATGTGATGCATATTTTTTTTGTAATTTTTTTCCAAGTAAATAATTAATTATGATTTTTTATTACAATTTTTTAAAAATATAAAAACTCGTATGTCTGACCACCTTAACTTGGTAAAAACCTCATGAAATTCAATTTCTCTTTTTTAATCCTATAGTATGCAAAGCATAGAATGTGACACATGTTTTGGATTAAAAAGATGTGATACCGTTTGAAAGCTATAGATTTTTTTCAATCAACCTATCAATCAAGACTTTAGTTGTAATTTGAAGATAAAATGAATAATAATTACTTATTAAATTCAAAGTAAGGAATAATTTATATCAGTGGAAAGTTGAGAATCTCCTTTAAAAACCATTTTTATTTCATCAAATTTGGTTAAAAAAATAGTCATCAACCACATACCCATCATATTGCCACTTTTTGGCCCATCATGATCATGCACATACCCCTAATCAAAATGATAATGAAATGCAATGAATTAAGATGCTTAGACTAATAGATCTATATTAATTTAAACAACTTAAAATGCTAATGAAAATGATAATGCAATGCAATGAAATGATAATGGTATCGAGCATGAAATGTATTAATGCAATGAATAATGAACTAACTATGAAATATAATGACAAGATTAATGCAATCTAATGGGATGAAAATAAAATGGATAATTAAATTAATAAAAAAAATAATGCAATTATGCAATAGAATGAACCTAAATGACAATGAACATGCATAGTGAAATGAATAATTTGGTGGGTGTGATAGTGCACCTATCAAAATTGTAGGGACCCTGATAGGAACAATAGGTGGTGGGAATAACATTTTCACAACCAAAATTAATGACAATAGGCTAGGGAAAATGGTTTGGGATAAATGCAATGGAAAGGAAAGGATAAATGAAATGCAAATACAATGCCATTTTATCATCTTAGGAGCACTATATTTTGCTATATCATAGAACATGACATTTCATGGTATGAATAACCAAGGCCAATTAGTGTCAAATGCATAAGACTAACACAATAAACACGAATTCTATCCCAACACCCCAAAGTCGCAAGGGCTTTGGTCAGGCCTAATTTTGGAATAACCACAAGCACAAAGGATGCCCTAGTGTAACAAAAGACCATAGGGATCTTGGTGGGTACTATGTGGGACAAATAAGAAGACAATATCACATCAAAATCAATATATGCCCCTATGTCTACCAGTCAAACCGCACCATGATGTGATGGATTGTGGAGACCCTGACAAGGTATAATAGGAAGCTCAAAAGATAAAAAAAAATGAAAAAAGCACCAAAAATATGGCAATAACCTTCAAATATCATTTTCCATAGTACAAATAGGTGGATGGAATTAATTTGGTTTGATTTAAGGAAGGATACATGCTATTAAGACCAAAGATGGAGGGTACATTAGTTGATTGACATGGCTTAGGATATTCAAAATGGATTGAACCTCAAGATGTCAATGGATTTTGTTGTTAGAAACCAACTAGATATGGACATACTTGAGGAAATGACACAAAAACTAGGACACACCCTAAGGATAGACCTAGGGTCTCAGAGGCTCATCGATTGATGGCCTTGCCTACATGAAAGTGCAAAGACCTCATAGTTTGATAAAAGATAGATGAATTGCCATAGATAAAATTAAAAAAAGGATAATGAAGACCCAGGTGGATGGTGAGGACTAGCACAAATAGATGGATAAAATCCTCGGGGTCCAATCAAATGATTAGCCTTGCTTACGTGAAAGTGCAAAGGCAATGTAGTTCAACAAAAAGACTGGGGATTACACAAGACCTAATGATGACTGACATGATGGAGGATACTATGTAAGGATGCAAGACTGAAACAATGACACCAATAAGCAGGTGATAAAAATCTTATATTTAAGATAGAAGCACATGATTTAGAGTAGCAAATCTATATTGTTCAAATGCTCAATAAAAATATACCAAGTGGTAGATGATAGGATGTCGATGGAGGATGGATGCAATAGGATATGATGATAGGATATGAGGATAGAATGGATGGAGATGAAACATATAGGAAAGTGTGATGCAAGGTAGGTAATAATTAAATCATCTAGTTGAATGGTAGATTTTTGGCACCCTAAGCCTTTCTAACACTTCTAGGGTTTTTCACCTAAAAGGAGAAAGAAAGGGCCAAAGAATCTAACAATTTTACTCAAATATGTTATGAAGAAAGTTATTTATGCTAAATGAAGTTATCTAAATGCAACGGAAAGATTTAAACTAATGTAAATGAATGCAAAACTAAGATCTATGTAATGTTTGAAAACACAGTGTTGTTTACAAATAACCTTTAAAGAATGAATGAACATGCAAATTAGACTAAATAGAATGTATTTTCTCAGAATAAGTGAACCTCAAAAACTATAGAAGGTTGGAAAAAAATTTGAAATACTGGTGAAGCTTGAATTTAGGTTGACTGGGACTCATTCGCCACCCAAGGTGAATTAATCCCAAGTCAGGACTTTTTCTACTCAGAGGATATTTCTGACAGTCTGGATCCCGAATCTAAATCTAACACCAATTTTGTACCTCAGGAGGGACTCATTTTCCAAGCATGGCGAATCAGTCCACTCTTAAACTCCTGCAATCTGAGGATTTTGTTCTACACCTTGACACTTGTACAACAATTTTTGACAAAAACCTGATCTTGAATCTCAGAAGATTCCTAAAATATAGCTTAAAATTGTTTTTCTAATGGGGGGTTTTCCTCAGTCAAACCCTTAATTGGTAATTAAACCTTGAATAGAAAAATATCTAAATAAAACCCTAGCCTTAGATGTGTTAAAGACTAGGAAAGTCTGAATCATAACAAAAACACTACTCTATTGATCTAGAATAGGACATGCAAGAGATAACCAATGTAATGGAATATCTCAAACCCTAGAAACCTTACAACACATGAATAAGATGGATGAAATTACATGCAAGTGATTAATATCAAAATGCAAAGCTTAATATGAAGATAGATTGACAATGGAAGATGGATTCAATAGGAAATCAAGTCCTTAGGCATGATTTAGTGGCTAGTTGCACCTCTTCACCCTAGATTTCTTCATGATTCACCATAGGCATCCATTTTAAACCATTTGTAATGTTGGATCTTGATAATAAAAGTGAGCTTCAAGACTTGCAAAAACCCTAGTTTGTTGTCCTAAAACTTCAACTTTTGGTGATGAAACTTCTTCTAGAATACTTGAATTTTATGAATTTCTCTTGAAAGATGATGAAAGATAATGAGATTGCAAAAAGATATGTAAAATGACTTAAAATAAGTATTTATAGGCAAAAACAACTTATTTTCTCATTAATTAGACATAAGAGGTTGACATTCACCAAAAATAAAAGTTAAAATTATTAATTTGCTGCTCAAATTTGAATCTTCCCTCAAAAGGGGACTCATTCGCCACCCTTGGTGAATGGGTCCCACCAGAGGGGATTCATTTGCCCAGGATGGTGAATGGGTCCCACTACTACAGTTTGAAGGTGGGTTTCTGAGATATGATGCAATTAAATATTGTTTATCGAGTTTTATATGATTTCTTAAGTAAAACAAGCTTCTAGATAAAAATTAATGGGTCTAAGGGGCCCATAAATGTTGTTTTGTAGGGAAAATGATGTAAAAGGGCTCAAAAGTGGGTCTAATTATGCGTGAAATTGCTTGTTTTCTCAAGAGGGTCCAATTTTCTATGGCACATTTAGCCCCCACTTTAGCGCCCATATGAATCTATGTGCATATGAAAGCTAAAGGACTCTAAACAATGCACCGCATTTAATAAAAATGATATTCATTCAAAAGATAGGAGAATCAAGCCCCTAGTGTAGTTATCTACACAACCACAACAGTAGGAACCACATCTTGGAACAAGAATTCGTTAATTGTCTAATAATCCTTATGTCTAACTACTAGGAATCCAATTCAAGGGTAGATGTATGCCCCCCCTTGATTCTGCTTGCTTTACGAAGGTGGAATCAAGGTAGAAATCTAGCCACCTTGAATAAGAAAATCATATCATTGGGAATTTCCAAGTACCATGCCACTTAATGATAGACAGATGATGATGTCGAGTGCGGAATCATGATTCCAATGCATTAAACAACATGGAAAATGGATTACTCTAGCACCCATTAGGTTAGTTTGAAGAATGATTATGTGATATGAACTAGAAAAGGGTATGTGTAGGATCATCATGGAAAAATAGGCCCTTAAGGGTGAAAATTCTAAAAAAAAAAAATTCAGGTTAGCCAACTTGACATAAAAAATTTGAATAAGTTATCTATATTATTTCAAAAAATATGTAAGAATAGAATTTGTAGAAAATTGAATGTAGTTTAAACTAATTGTAGTTTGAGCCAAAAAAAAATCTATTTATGAAAATTTGAAATTCTGTCTTTAGTACTTAAATTTTAGGGAAAATGAGGTGCTTAAAGCCAATTACCCTAACCACAATAGAATGATAATATTTTTATAAGATTTAGACATAAGTAGAGGATTCACATTCCAATGCGATGCATATTTTTGGTAATTTTTCCAAGGAATAATTAATTATGAATTTTTATTACAACTTTTAAAAATATAAAACTCATATGTCCTGACCACCTTAATCATCAAACTTCATGAAATCTATTTTTTAATCCTATAGTATGTGAAGTATTAGAATGCGGGACTCTATGTTTCTGGGATTCTTAAAAATGCGATATCTTTTGGAAAGTTTTTATAAATGGTTTTTCTCTTAACTTCATCCTTATCAAATAAAGACTTTAGTCAGCACTAAATAGAAAAATGAATAATAATTATTTATTAAATCCAAAGTAAAACATAATTCTATATTCCCGAAAGCTCTAATCTCCTTTAAAACCCTTTTCATTCTCAAATAATTTTAGTAAAAACTTGTTCTACCACATGGGGCCATCATCACATCACTTTACATATGGACGCTAAGCCGCTTGGCCCATCATGATCTTGCACATACCCAAAAGATGATAAGTGAATGCAAATAAATAGATGTAAGAAAGTGATTGAAATAAGAAAGTAGCATGTCACTTACTAGTCATTTTACCTTTTTGTAGCTTGATAGTGATGCGTGAAACATGCTGAGCAAACTTGTGATTACATTCCCTTCACGACCTGATGAATCCTCAAGAACACGCCGACATGAGCTACACGGAGGCAGTCAATTTCAAAAAGATTCGGTCGGAAGCTTTGATGATAGTTTAGTGATTTATGTTCATGGATAGGTTAATTTAGGGTTATTGGAAATAAATTTGCAAAGCATCCCCTTTTTTTGCAAAGCATCCCCTTTTTTTGCAAAGTGTCCCATTGTTTTGCAATGTGTCCCTTTTGTTCACAAAGTGTCTCATTTCTTCCCAAAGTGTCCTAATTCTTCGTGAAGTGTCCCGTTTCTTTGAAAAAAGTCCAAAAAGGTTCTAAAGTGTCTAGGACCATTAGAAAAGCACACTAGATTTACTTTAGCACACATGCATGATGAAATCTGTAAAAATTGAAGAATTTAGAACATTTTGTGATGAATTTGATAGTTTCTTGCCCAGTCACAACAATGGCTAAGTGGAAGGCAGTTCACATTTTTGTGAGACTATGTACCATTACTATCAATAGCAAAGATAGATCATTTATAGTTAGTGGGTATCTATTGGGCATATTTGATGCCACCCATGAGATACCATGATGCTATGCTTATGGCTCTATGGGAGCGTTGGGATGATGATACTTGTACCTTTCATCTTCCCACTAGGGAAATGATGATCACACTCGAGGACATACACTGCATCCTCTAAGTTCCTATTCAGGGAGAACATGTATATTTCCAGGGGGATCAAATATTTTAGTAGAAGAAGAGAGACATGCAATATTATTTAGGTGGTCGAGTACATGATGAGAGAGTCAGAGCACAAATCGAGTTTCTTATGCTACTGTATTCACGAGCTCTTGTTATGAGACAAATTATTATATACACAATCATGTTATCAATCCAAATGGATGAGCAACACACTTAGACAGAGGACTAGTACACTTGATATGAGGGATGCATGAGATGAGGACAATTTATGCTTGGGGTCACTGCATTCTAGCACACTTATATTATGATCTTGGTTAGTTTTTGTTTTGAGAGATTGACAGTATGGTCCATTGTACGCTTCAATAATTTTGGTTCCTTGAGCATATCACATATGCCAAGCCTATCAGATTCTCATGTACTATAGCTGCAACATATTCACGAGCATTTGACTATCCTTTGCGATGTTTGTGGTAGTATGGAGATTTCATTTTTGGAGGGTGAGATTTGACTAACTGTAGGAGGATGAGATCCTTTGGAGACCTTATCTACTCACTCTACAGTGGCTAGATCCCATAGGATAGCTGAGGAGGATGTAGATGGATAGGTATCTAGCAGGGTGGCATGACTATGTTGTATGACTGTTCTATTATGGGCGAGTCATGCGATAGTTTGGATAGGTTTAGACACCACTGAGGGCATGCCCCTTCATTAGACGATCAGTGTAGGTTTCTCAGAGGCTAGGTGATATTGTTCAGTTGACTTTAGATCATGTCCATGATAGTGATTTGAATGATTCAGATCACGATCAACCACCAATATTTGATGTTGATGATTTCATTGGCATATAAAAACATGAGGAGTGGTGGTCATTTTCATGGCCAACTCCTATGTTCCCCATGAGATTCCCTATAGGTGATGCAAATTTTGCAGCAGATGAGGTACGGTATAAGCCAACAGATATATTTATAGATGTTCTTGATGAGGAGTACCAATCTAAAGCTGATCCAGACTATGAGGACCAGGAGGGAGGAGAGGAGGAGGAGGAGGACTATGAGTACTAGGAGGAGAGACCCCTTTGTGAGGGTGATGAGGTAGCCACTGAGGATCAGTACGAGCATGGAGAATCCTCAAATACTTACAGGACTAGATTACGGGCAATAGCTACAACAAACATCAACACTTAGGGTTAGAGAGAGGCTAGCACATCCTTGATACCCCCCAGAGAAGATAAGCTTGATATTCCTCATGCTTCTAGAGATATAGGTGATGATATTTGATTTTATGCATGTCTTCTTATACTTTAAGTTTGATTTATATATAATGATGAGGAATTGATTGTGTATATTATCTATCTTGTAGGAGCGATGAGAGACTAGTGAGAGTTCTATCATCAAGCTACGATAGAGGTAGTGCCTATATCCAATGAGGAGGAGGAGGTGGATCCTAACTACGTTCTCCCACTAATCATGGAGGAAGAGCCAGACTCACTACGACCTTTCGTGAGATTACGAGCAACATACGAGACTATGAGAAGGTGACTCCACAAAGTTGAGAGTGTATTACAATTAGCATAGACCTCATCAAAGTTAGAGACATTACATGCAGAGCTAGCACAAACATGAGTAGAGAGGGATTAGATGGTAGAGGAGTGGCTTGTAGCCCTTGGTCGAGCACATGGTCTAGAGTATGCACTTAGAGTCAACAATGCACAATCATGATCACACACAACCATCTCATGACATCTAGGGAGAGGATCATGAGTGCTAGAGCCTGAGGGGTCTAAATCTCACAGACCATGATGATGTTTGATGATGATGTATATATAAAAATTTGATGAATATGGGTATGTGCAGGATCATCATGGAAAAAATAGGCCCTTAAGTGGCAAAAAAATTAGAAAAATTAGAGTTAGGAAACTTGACGTAAAATTTAAATAAGTTATCTATATTATTTCAAAAATATGTAAGAATAGAACCTATAGAAAATTGAATTTAGTTTCTAAACTACTAGGTTTGTTTTAAAAAAAGAAAAATCTATTTTGCACAATTTGAAATTTCAATGCAAAGAGTACTTCTAAATTTCGTGAAAAATAAAGAAGTAGGTGTCCTCGCTTGACCAACTCTAACCACAATAAATTGATAATATTTTTATAATATTTTAGATATTAGTAGAGGACCTCATGTCCCATGTGATGCATATTTTTCTCTAATTTTTCAAGCAAATAATTTATTATTATTTCTCTTTTTATTACAACTTTTTAAAAAAATATAAAAACTCATATGTCTGGACACCTAACTTGTCAAAAATTTATGAAATTGCAAAATTTTTTAATCTTATATTATGTGAAGCATAGAATGTGTATTTTAGCTGCTTGGGATCCAAATGCACAAATTACTTGAAAGCTAGATGTTTTCAACTCAAATCCATCAATTAGGACTTTAGTCATAATTTGAATAAAAAATGATTAATAATTACTTATTAAATTCAAAGTAAAGCATAATTTATATTGGTGGAAAGCTGGGAATATCCTTTAAAAACCCTTTTTGTTTCATCAATTTTGGGTAAAAAAAAAGTTGTCAAGGTCACATACCCATCATCTTGCCACTTTTTGGCCCATCCTAATCCCTCTCAAGACATACCCATATATAGACATGCATGCTTTGATGTCTCTTTGTTAAATTCAATGTGATTAATTAAATACTTTTGAGTAAAAGTAGGTAATTAATAGCTTCATGATTTAATAGAAATAATGTGATCTAACGTAAAAGATATTTGAGTTTTAGCATAAATGTAACATTTGTGATGAGAAAAAAAATAAAAAATTAAATACACAAAAAAGGATCTAATTTAACACAAGAGGAATGCAAATAGTATGAGATCTAAAGTAAATAATTACCTAAGTGTTCAAGAAAAACACAAAATTAGATGTCAAGAACAAAGCAATGTGAAATTTATTTAGAATAACATCGATAAACTTCAAACAACACCGCCATATTAACTATACTATTCAAGTATTAAAGATAATACTAATGAAAATTCACTATATTAATGGGTTCCTTAAGGGGTGTTTCATCAAGTTGTGTTAAGAGATAAGTACTAGACCCATAATTGGTATCAACCTTGTAGGGTCCCAACCAATTAGGACTGAACTTATCTCTATCTTCATTATTAGCACTAGCAATTCTTTGATTTTCAATAAGAACAAAATCACCCTAGAAAAATGATTTCATGGGATGGCATTAATATTATGTTTGTGTTGTAATTGTTTCATGGAGTGAGCTTGAGATGTTCCGTAGAGAATTAATATCGCTTGTTCATCGAAAGCATCCCGTTGATGCAATCGTTGATCTTTATAAGTGTCATCATCAAAGATATCTTCGAGAAAATCGCAGCTAGAATTTAACTCCAAGGAATAATCACACGTGTCCATACCAAGACTATAAGGGGTATGTCCTATTGAGGAGCACACATTAGTTTGATAAGCCCAAAGCGCATAAGATATTTGTGTATGCCAATCTTTATGATGTTGAGTGACAATTTTCTTTAGAATTTGTTCAAGGAGTTTATTAGTATTCTCAACTTTTCCATTAGATTGGGGATAATATGGTGTTGAAAAACAATGTTGAATGTTGAATTTTTCAAGGAATTTCTAGACTTTGTTATTCTTAAATGGAGTTCCATTATCTGAAACAATTGTGAAAGGCAGTCCAAAGTGAATAATTATGTGATTCAAGATGAATCGACAAATTCATTTCCGCAAATTTTATTGTAGAAAAAAGAGGAATAGCTCTGCACCCATTTCATGAAATAATTTGTTGCAATTATTTATAAACGATGTCCAATTTAAGAAGGTGGTAATTTTCCAATCAGATTCAATCCCCAGACTAAAATGGCCAAAAGGGGAACATTAAGTAATATTAGTCAAGAGTAGGAGCATGAATCAAGCTCTATGCCTTGACATTTGTGACATTTTTACATAGTTGAAACAATCCTTATCCATTTGTTGCCAATAATTACCCATACGAAGAAGCTTTTGCACTGACGATCAACCTCCAAAATGACCGCCATAGGCACTAGCATGAGCTTGTTCAAGCACTAAAGGGATTTTGGAATCTCTAAGACATCACAATAGGAGACCATTAAATGATCTTCTATATAATGAACTAGCAAGGATGATATATTTAGTTGCAATTTTTCATAAGCAATTTCGAGTATTTGTTGTTGTAGGTTTGGGAATGGTACCATCTTTCAAATAGTTGTAGATTGTATCATGTACCAATCACACGAATCATCTTCAGTTATCACCAAAATGTTTTTGAACGGAGTGTCGATCGAAGGTTTCATGATGGAACGAATAACAAAGGTAAAATATTTGGAAGGATCATGTGTAAAATCTTTGGAAGGATCATGTGGGGATATGAGAGAAGCAACACTTTCCATTGCATCCACATGTCAATTATCTTTATAGGGGATGTTATCAATGGTGAATGAGTCAATTTTTTCTAATATCTTCATGATAAGTTTTCATGTTTAGTTTGATATGTACCATTGATATTTTTAATGACCAATTGTGAATCACCAAAGATCTTGATATGTTTAGTGTGTAAAGATAGCACAACTTGTAATCCTGCGATCAAGGCCTCATACTCAACTGTATTATTTGTAAATTGGAAATTTAATTGATAAGATAAGGGAATAGGTTTTCCATTAAGTGGGACAAGTATCATTCCCACACCAAAACCTATTCTACACTTAGATCCATTGAAAAATAGTTCCCATGGTTTAATCTCAGTGGTTAAGACATGATCATTAGGAAAGGACTCAAAAATAGGTGAAGCAAAAGGAGTGTAAGCTAAGTGATCAGTTAATGCTTGGCCTTTAATTTATTTTTGTGAAAAAAATTTAAGGTAAAAATTAGTCAACAATATTACCCATTTAGCTAAACATCCTAAGAGACCCGTTTTACTGAAAAAAATACTTGAGAGGATCAAATTTTGTGACAGCTTGTATTTTAGCATTTAGCAAATAATGTTGCAACTTGCTAGTAGTGAATACAAGTTCCAAGAATTTATTTTCGATTGGTTAATATCATGTTTCATAATTAGTTAGAGTGTGGCTAATGTAATAAACAGGGTGCTCTTTACCATTATCATCGTTTTGAGCCAACAATGCTACAAGAGCATGGGTTGATGTGGCAATATACAAGATAAATGGTCTATGTGGCACTACAAGTTGTATAATAGGTAGAATAGTGAGATATTTCTTGAGACTCTCAAAGGCTTGTGTACAATCCTCATCCCACTCAAAAGGGGATGCCCTTTTTAAGGAAATGCATGAAAGGTATCATGTGATCGACTAAATAGGCAATGAAATGATAGATAGCTTGAATCTGACCCTATAACATGCACAATTGAGAAATATTCTTAGGAGGTGGCATGATAATAATTGCATCAATTTTCTTAGTATCCACTTCAATGCTTTTGTGAGATATGGAAAACCCCAAAATTTTACGGCACTATCTACACCAAAGACAGTTTTTCGGATTTAGGTGCATTTTGTATTGACGTATCAATTTGAATATTGTACGAAGGAAATTTACGTTGTCTTGTCATGTTAACAATTTAGCAAGGATATCAGACATAATCTTCCAAAATTTTATGAATGTAATCATGAAATATTAATTTCATCGCACATTCATAAGTTATGCCAACATTCTTTAAACCAAAGGGCATCACAACCCAACAAAATGTTCCCCAAATAGTTGAAAAAGTAGTTTTATATTGATCACAAGGGTTAATAAGGATTTTGTTATAACCAGAGAATCCATCCATGAATGAAAAAAAAAGCATGTCTGGCAGTCGAATCCATGATCATGTCAATATTAGGAAGCCAAAAATCATCATTTAAAGAGGCTTTATTCAAGTCTCAAAAATCAATGCATACCCTAATAGAATCATCAGGTTTGGCAACTATGACAATGTTTGAGATCCATTGAGAATAATCAATAGGTCAAATAAAGTTGGCATCAAGAAGTTTTTCAATTTCCTCCTTAACATGTAGGGCTAAATTAGGATGCATTTTTTGAATCTTTTGATGAATAGGTTTAGCATTTTCAACAAGGACAATGTTATGCATCACAATTTTTGGGTTAATTCCGAGCATGTCAGAGTATTTCCAATCAAAGATATTAGGAAAATCATGTAGTAAATTGGTAGTATCTTCTTGTTCTACATCATCAAGGTACTTCCCAATCCTAATAACTTTATCTTTATCATTAATATCCAATAACACATCAAGTGTATCTCCTAAAGGGAGTACATTGGATTTAGGGCTTTTAGATTCAAACAATTCTTCATGTAATTCACTTGACTCTTGCTTGGTAATACTAATGGAATAAAAAATGTTTCTCATGTAAGTAAGCGAGGATGGGTGATCATAAATTCCTAACATTTGTTTTAAAGCCTCATCACTATTGGCATACCCCCATGAAGGCGGTAAGGTTGGATCAAGCAAATTAGGATGTTTTATCATAAGTTTGTGTTGAGAGTGACCTGTTATACCATTGATGTTCAAAGATGGTCGTTGAGTAGCTTTAGTTGTCTTAGCAAAAGAATATCCCACTCTAGTTTTTATCTCTTGTGTATTAGGTTCTATATGGACATGAATACCTTGCTCATTTTTTCCACATCCTTCTCCATTATATCCTAATTGTTTGAAAAATTTATAACCTTTTCCATAAAGGCACTCCATTTCATGCAGAGAAGGTGGGGATTGATAATCTATTTCATCAAAATTTGTTTTATATGTTGCATTGTCATCCAAATTATAGGAGATAGATGTTTCAAAAGATTGTTTAGAATTTTGAGTGGACATAATTGTGGGTTGGTCTTATTGTTCATCTTTCTTTTGTGGAAATGTGTATTTTTCCATAAAGGCGGGTGTGAATTCTAAGGTTCCCCAATCATCACCAAATAACTTAGATACTGATTCTATTTAATTTTGTTCAATTTGAAGAGGTTCTATATTGGATGTTTGAATTAATGTTTTTAAAGGACTTTTAACCCCCTTTTCAAGTGTCAAGCAACTTTCAGGCTGAGGATCTATTTCAATTTGATATATATGATCGTTATAAACATATTTATCTCGTGAATCCATGGTTTGCCTAAAAGAAGATTATACGAAATATCACGAGGCATGACATGGATAGGATTCTGCAATGCAACCACCCCAATCGTAATAGGAAAATTAATTACCCTAAGTGGTTTCTTTGTTATATTATCAAATCCTTGAATAGAAATGGAATTAGGTTTTATTTGGGATCTTTCAACATTTAATCTATCAAGAAGACTCACACTACACACATTAAGGGGAAAACCATTATCTATGAGGGTGTGTTTGATACTTGTGCAATTAAATCAACCAATTATCATAAAGGCATCATTTTGACTATGCAACTCCAAATGAGGGAGATCATGTTGATGAAAAGCAATATCAAGAGTCTTTTTATTGGCAAGAGTTGCCACGCCATTTGGAGTGGTACCATGAGGAATTATGATTTGTTTTAAGGTACATTGAAGAATATTATTATGATTTGGTGAGTTTTGAAGTAAATCCTAAAGAGAGATTTTGGTAGGAGCATTCTTGAGTTGTTCAATAAGATCATACTCCTTGGTGGGTATACTATAAAAAGGAGCACTAGGTAGATTGGGTAAAGGTAAAGATAATGGGGTTGGTTGTGGGGGTTGTGAGTTGTTTTGGGTGTTATATGTGTGAGAAACAATATCAGTACTTGATTGCTATGATACATTAGTGTCAAGGGGATAAAGGACATGGTGGAGTCGACTAAAGGGATGAAGGGGATATGAGGGTGGATAAAGGATGATTTTAGGTTGAATTACATTAACATCCTTGATGTTAAAAGTCTCACAACAAACCAAATTAGATGAATCGGGTGATATAGGGTCTTGAAGAGACTCATCTATCTCATGCAGATCATCATGACTAGAAGGTGTGAGAAGTAAACTATCATCAACTGGTTCAGGGGTTGTAACTATTGGTAATGTAAGCTGGTTTCCACAAACCCTAGTGGATGGCTTATGTGAGAAGAAGTCTTGAAGAGATTCATCTAACATAGCAAAGTCATCACTACTAAAAGGTTTAGGAGATTGGGTATCATTAATTTGTTTAGGTTGCTCATGACAAGCATTAGAGGATAAAGTGAGTGAGAGGATGCCCTTAAGGGATTCATCTAACTTATCAATATCATCACTACTAAGTAGCTTAGATGAGATTTTATTTCTATATTGTATCATTTGTTTAATTGGATCTTTTGATGTGTTTTGTAGGTATGTGCAGGATCATGATGGGCCAAAAAGTGGCGATATGTAAGTGATATCATGGCCCATGTGGCTGACGACTTTTTTTACCCAAAATTGATGAAACAAAAAGGGTTTTTAAAGGACATTCCCAACTTTCCACCATATAAATTATGTTTTATTTTGAATTTAATAAATAATTATTATTCATTTTCTATTTGAATTACGATTCTAAAATTTAATGATAGGCTAATTGAAAACATTGATAGATTTGAATGATATCACATTTTGAATCCAAAATATGCATAACATTCGAGGCTTCACACACTATAGGATTAAAAAATGAATTTCATGAAGTTTTGACCAAGTTAAGGTGGTTTGACATATGAGTTTTATATATTTTTTAAATTTTGTAATAAAAAAAACTTCATAATTAATTATTTACTTGGAAAAAAAATTACAAAAACATATGCATCACATCGCATGAGTCCTCTATATATCTAAAAATCTTATAAAAATATTATCATTTTATTGTGGTTAGATGGTGAGACAAACACCTACTTATTTTTTCCCTGAAATTCTAAGTACTACAGATTGAAATTTCAAATTTTCACCAAATAGATTTAAAAAAAAAAAAACCTAGTAGTTTAGAAACTACATTCAATTTGCTACAAATTCTATTCTTACATATTTTTGAAATAATATAAATAACTTATTCAAATTTTTATGTGAAGTTGCCTAACTTTTATTTTTCTAAATTTTTTGTCACTTAAGGACTTGTTTTTCAATGATGATCCTACACAGACCCTTGTGATTGTTTTTGTAATTTTTTTATGGTTTCTTCAATGTAAGCTGATCTACAAGGACAACAAAAGATTACTAAAAATAAAAATTGTAAAAATCTAAGACTATCCATAAATGCCATAATATTGAATGAAAACAGAAAGATGTAATGCAAGAAAATGAAATCTGAAAATGTTAGTGAAATACTATAGAGGGATTGATTCACCCTAGATGGTGAATGAGTCCCAGGATATGAAATTTTTGAAGATTTTTTTGAAGATTTTCAAGTCTATAAAATGCAAAAACAGAATGTAAATGTAGAATACTAGAATGATTGAATGAAATGCAAGATAATAAGGAAATCCAAATAATGCTTTTACTAATGCAATATTTAAGAATCCTAAAGATGTAAAACAATGTCAAATACTAAAGTAAAGAATGCCTAAGATGCAGATGCAAATGTAAATTAGAATAGCTTTATGTTTAAAGGCTAGGTTCACCAAAATGAGTTGTAGATTTTTGGAACCCTAAGGCTTTCTAACACTTCTAGGGTTTTTCACCTAAAAGGAGAAAGAAAGGGAAAATGAATCTAACAAATTCACTCAAATATGTTATAAAGTATGTTATTTATGATAAATAAAGGTTTTGAAAGAGGAAAAAATGGGTTTTACAGGGACTCGAAACTACAAAGTTTACAAACTAAAAGAAATAAAGCATCAAAGTATCCATAAACAGAGAGGCTGAAATGAGAATATCATCATAACAAAGTAGTAACCACCAAGAAAATACCAACAAAGGCCACAAAAAAGACCCCCAAAAAGACCAGACAAAAAACCAGCAACAACTAAACTTGGGACTTTAAAATTTCTGTTGTCTCAGCTTCCATGTCATTCATCTCTTGGACCCCCCTCTTTAAGATATGGACCATCTGGGGAGTAGGAGGAACTTTCCTCTTAAGGTTGGCATGGTTCCTCTTTGATATTCTCAGGTCCTCATCCTTGCTTTTATCCTTGTCCTCTTCCAGGTCAACAACCAACGAGCCCTGTTGCAACTTTTCCAACTTTTCTGACATAGCATTAATGATAATGTTGTCGTGCCTTGCCATTCTATGGTTTTGTTCCACAACAATTTTCATATTGTTTTTAATTATAACAATTCCATCTTCCAAAGTCTTATACTTTCCCTTAATGTCATCAGCTTCAGTCCCCGTATTGTTCTCTTTTCGTATTCCTTCCTCAGTGTTTAGAGATGACAATTTTAGTTCCAATTCCTCCAACTTACTATTTAGAACCCTATTTCTAAGATTAAGATCATTAATTTATTGATAGGCCCATTTCATAACCCTAAAAGTATCACCAACACCACTTATAGCAGAGGCTAGGATATCTCCATAGTGATCTCGATCTAGATTGAGGTTGATATCATCCAGGTTAAGGGAGCTTGGGAATCTAGTTCCATCATCTCTATCAGAGGTAGTGAGGGTAAAAATGGAGTCTCTTCTAGCTTCAAGGTCCTTAGTTTTTTCCTCCAGAGAGTCTGCAAAGTAGGAAACCAAATTTTTGGTAGGGGAACCCTTGAGAGTGGGTTTCTTTATAAGGGCCAAGTAGCTGGGGTATTTCTTAGGGTTATCTTGTGAGCTAGGGTTTATGAAGTTGGGTTTTCTTGCTAGAAAGGATAGGGTACAAAGGGGCTTCTATAATTCTCTCAAGGTTAGGCTTAGAATGATTCTTCAAACCATTATTTACTATATCATAGTCCTCAAATGCCGAGGTGGCCACTGGTTTGGATAAGGCCGACAAGCTTTGAAAATGTTCATAGATCAACCTAATAAGCCCTGAATGTAAAATAGGGTTTCTCCTGGTATTTTTCTTATGGTCCTCAAGGCTATTGCTCAATGCACATAATAAATAATGAGGCACAAAAATCCATACCTTATGGCGGAAGTGGTTGAGGAGAGAAAAAATTATAATCATAAACCCTAGTGAATCTCCCATCCAAGGTAATGTACTCCATAATGACATGAAGCACTTTTCTCCAAAGCGCCTTGATGGAGTCAATTTTGAAATAGGTATTGGAGACTTTGACCAGTTTCAATTTCTCCTTTTCTTTCTTCGAGAATTTGATTACTGCCTCATTTGAAAACTTTTTTTCAAGAAAGAATTTCATGCCCTCAATCGACATTCCAAACACCTCTCCTATGATTTGCTCATCTAGTTTCACCTTTCTCCCAAAGAGGATAATTTCTCCATTATTCTAGCTCTTGTCAAAGTAGTCAATGGCCTTAAGATCAGGCCCATGAAGTTTTTCTAGGAATGGAGCCAACCCACCTCACTCAACCTATTTCCATACCTTAGCATTCCTCGTGTGCATTTCATAGCTTTTTGGCTCGATTCTTTTCCTATCCCCTCCGCATATTCGCATGCACCTCACTGCAATCTCTACCAAAGCAAAAATCCTATTGCAAATTTACATAGCCATTACAATGAACCCACAAAGCGTGCCATTTTTTTCTTGCCAGTTAAGTTATTTAACACGACCCCATCAAATCTCTTGATTTTGATTTACTTAGCCATTTTTCCTCTCATCATTAGAGATATTTTCTTCTTTCCCATGCATAACATCATAATCTAATAAGGCCCTTACTTCAGCTCCCAAGTTCTTAAAATTTTTCCACATGTTCAACCCTCCCCGCTTAACCCCTTCATTAGCAAAGTAATTCACCACACTATTAGCTTCCTTGTAGACATGAGATATTTTAACTTTTTCAACCTTAACTAAGATAGATTTACCATCTTCAATCCAATTCTTAATAGACTAGGAGGGGGGGTCCTACCTAGGATGCAGTCAATGATATTTTTGGATTCCTCTTCAAGCCATTAATGTTTTATATTTAGATTTTGTGCTAATTTTAAAACTTGAAAAGATCATATAGCCTCCACCACATGGCTGGATTAAGAACCTAGGGAAATGGCCATAACTGCCAAAAAGTTACCAACTGAGTCCCTTAACACACCTCCACTTCCTGCCATCCTCGGATTTCCCTTCACAATGCCATCAAAGTTGGCTTTAGTCCAGTCATTTGGTGAAAAGGTCCAACACACACCATCCTTGTCTTTCTTAGCAATGTTTGAAAACACAGTGTTGTTTGGAAATAACCTCTAAAGAATGAATGAACATGCAAATGAGACTAAACAAAAAGTTGTTTCTTAGAATAAGTGCACCTGGAAAACTACACAAGGTTGGAAAACAATTTGAAATATTGATGAAGCTTGAATTTAGGTTGACTAGGACTCATTTGCCACCCAGGACGAATCAGTCCCAAGTCAAGACTTTTTGTGCTCAGAGGGTATTTTTGATAGTCTAGATCCCAAATCTGAATCTGACACCAATTTTGTACCTCAGGAGGGACTCATTCACCAAGCATGGTGAATCAATCCACTCTTAAACTCCTGTAATCTTGAGATTATGTTCTACACGTTGACACCTATACAACAATTTATGATGAAAACCCTATCTTAGATCTCAAAAGATTCCTACAAAATAGCTTAAAATTGTTTGTCTAATGGGGCGTTTGCCTCAGTCAAACCCCTAATTAGAAATTAAACCTTGAATAGATAAAGATCTTAATAAAACCCTAGCCTTAGATGTGTTAAAGAGTAGGAAAGTCTAAATCATAACAAAAACCCTACTCTATTGCTCTAGAATAGGACATGCAAGAGATAATCAATGTAATGCAAGATCTCAAACCCTAGAAAATTTACAACATGTGAATAAGATGAATGAAATGATAGGCAAGTGATTAATATCAAAATGAAAACCTTAATCTAAAGATAGAGTGAAAATGGAAGATGGAATCAATAGGAAACCAAGTCCTTAGGCATGATTTAGTGGCTAGTTGCACCTCTTCACCCTAGATTTATCATGATTCACCATAGGCATCCATTGTCAAACTTTTGCAATGTTGGATCTTGATAATAAAAGTGAGCTTCAAGACCTGCAAAAACCCTAGTTTGCTATCCTAAAACTTCAACTTTTGATAATGAAACTTGTTTTAGAATATTTGACTTTTATGAATTGCTCTTGAAAGATGATGAAAGATAATGAAAGATTGCAAAAAGATATGTAAAATGACTTAAAATAAGTATTTATAGGAAACAACTTATTTTCCCATTAATTAGACCTAAGAGGCTGACATTCACTAGAAATAAAAGTTAAAATTATTAATTTCCTGCTCAAATTTGAATCTTCCCTCAAAGGGGGACTCATTCGCCACCCTTGGTGAATGGGTCCCACCAGAGGGAACTCATTCACCCAAGGTGGAAAATGGATCCCACTACTATTGTTTGAAGGTGGGTTCCTAAGATATGATGCAATTAAATGTTGTTTGTTAAGTTTTATATGATTTCTCAGGTAAAACGAGCCTCTAGATCAAAATTAATGGGTCTAAGGGGCCTATAAATGTTGTTTTGAAGGGAAAATGATGTAAAGGGACTCAAAAGTGGGACTAATTATGTGTGAAATTTCCTCTTTTCTCAAGGGAGGTCCAATTTTCTACATCACACTAGTAATAGCACTTTTTGCTAGTTTTTTACCAAACATACTTATCTAAGGAACTACCAAGAGTGGTTTTCACAATAGAACATATTATTTATCTTTACTATTTTTCTAGATTTTTTAACCTTTTTTTGGTATTTTCAAGGTAGGATAACCTAGTTGATTTAGGTATAAAATTGTTTCAAATGGATGATATTGATGGGTTCCTCCAAGGGTTCCCCTTCAAGTGTTGCAATTTGATATTACCTAGAACCATATTTTGTAGTAATGATATATGGACCCAACTAATTTTCTTCAAATTTTCCCTTCTTTTTCAATCATACTGGGTATGTTGATTCTCTTTCAGGACTAGATCGCCAACTTGAAACTGGTGAGGGAGGACCTTCTTATTATAGCTTCTTTTAAGTTTATGTTGATATGCCTGAATATGATTGTAGGCCTTGAGATGCTTCTCATCTAGGGGCTCTAGCTGACTCAACCATGCTACTTGATTGTCTTCATCACTGATCAAATTCTTCAAAGAAATGTAGAGTGATTGGATATCAAATTCAATTGGCAAGATGGCATCCTTTCCATAGACAAGGGATTATGGGGTGGATCTAGTAGGAGTGTAGATGGAGGTGTGATATTCCCAAAGGGTAGGATTAAGGTGGAGGTGCCAATCATGACCAGTATTTTTTATAACCTTTTTAAGGATTTTTATGAGGGTTTTGTTGGTTTCCTCAAGTATTCCATTACCTTGGTGTTAGTAAGGAGTTGACCAATGTTGTTGTGTGTGATATATTTTGCAAAGGAGTCGCATCTACTAGTTTTTGAAAGGCTTTCAGTTGTTAGTAATGATAGTGGAGGATATACCATATCTATAGAGAATATGGTAGAGGACAAATTTGGATATTTGAATGCCAATGATTTGGGAAAGTAGAATTGCTTCTACCCATTTAGTAAAATATTTAGTGGCAGTTATTATGAAGGTATGGCCATTAGATGACAGGGGATAAATCTTGCTAATAAAATCGAGAGCACATTGAGAAAAGGGCCATGGTTCAATGATGGGTTGCAGATTGTGTCTAGGAGCATGAATTAGGTATGCATGTTGCTGACATGGTACACATTTCTTGACCATCTCACAAGCATTGTGTTCCATAGTTGGCCAATAATGGCTAGCTCTCAAAAGCTTCTTTTTTGAGGCCATCCCATTAGTATGGGACCCACAAACACCACTATGGACTTTGTTTAATGTCACTCGAGACTCTAATTCACTTAGACATCGAAGTAGCATGCCATCATACCCTCTATGATAAAGTGTATTCCCCATGATTGTGTAGTGAGAAGTGCATTGGATAAAGGACTTTCGTTGGTCATAAATTAGATCAAGTGGTAAAATATTATCGTGGAGGTAGTGTTGTGCCTATAACACACATGCCTCATTTGGACCAGGGAGCCCCTTTCTTTCATTTTTGCTCTTGTTTCATTTTGCTCAAGTTGTTTTTGCTCCCGCCTAGTCATTTTTGCTCTTGATGGGTCATTTTTATATCGCCTCATTTTGCATGCCTCTGTCCCTAAGCCTAATTTGGTCATATGTCTTAAAATAATAAAAAAAACCCTTGACCAAATTCACCTATCCAAGTTTCACCAAGTTTTTGGCCTCTGTGGAACTTGTACTAGAGGTTTCCATTAGCTTATGGCCACCGAGTCTATCACCCCTAGTGGACCCACATCTATGGATCTCCCTTTGTGGGCTGCCATGCATGTTTCGCCATTTCTTATGGCCTCTGGCATGTGCCTTTCTAATGTAGATTTCTCCCTTATTTCTCCGCCAATGATGTCCCAGTGACGAACCCTTCTACCCCAGCATTTGAATGTTCCAAATTTTTGATATTGATGAGCTTGATGATCTTGATTGATTATAACGATACCTTAATGTTTTTTCATGCTAGGTTTTCATGGTTTAGGAAAATCTATGGTGTTTTCAAGGGCACTAGGATCATCATCACCAAAGTCGTTAATTTAGCTGTCATCCCAATGGTAAAGCTCGAGCGCCTTCCCATTGTGGTCCCCTGTACCCTTAGTCTCTGTAAAGCTAAAAATTAGAAGTAATAAAAATTCTAAGTCTAGGTGGCCATGCTAGTTTTCCCTTGTGGGAAGCCATCCCTACACTATTGTTTTCGTAACAGCGTAGCACCTATGCCGTTCCGCTATTTGAATCATGGGGGTAATGTTTCCTCAAAGATAAAATGGTAAGTTTTCCAACAAGATAGTGGGTCAGATAGCCCCTTGCGTGTCCGCCCTTGCGGACATCTATCTACAGGAAGCCATTATTCCTTAGGCGTTTCTTAATGGAAAAAAAACACTTCTCTACTACATGGACTTGAAACACACGAATGCCATCAGTTGGGAGGTGGAACATTGAGGCTATTTCCTTTGGAATTTATGCTTTGGCCCCCTGCGTCATCTCTCCCACATTTTGTTTCTATAGGTGCTCCACTTGCAGAGGCCATCACCTACTCATCCATTCGCAACAACATTCTTCAACGACTCCTCAACATGATAATCCCACTCGGTGTTGTTCCATGTATAGCCTGCACTCCTTGATCTCCCAAAAAATGTTGAGTGTGAGTGTTGATCTCTTTGATCCCAACATTGTACATTCTCATACACCCTATGCATGGATTGGTACTATCACTTCCATAGTGGATTATTTTGGAGCATCGTCACAATTTTAGTAAATGAATGCTCCATTGCATTATATGGTGGAAACAAAGACTTGACTGAATGTTGATGGATTTATAGCCTCGTCCCATTTATTATAGTTCATGGATTTTGGTGGAGTGGTTTCGATCTAAATTAGACTCGTGTAGGAGCCATATAATCATGATGTTGATGTTACAGTGGTGGCTCCCCTCCGGGAAGTGCATAAGCATTAAAAATGCTCATGAATAATGAATCTTTCAATGATGGTATGGAGAGTATCGAAAAAAAGTGTTGTGGGGCTGAGTAGGGCTACCGTTGTCATAATTATGAGGAACATACATTTGCAGCGATAATTCACATAACACCTTATCAACTCGGGGAGAAATATTAGCGGCCACCAAATATCAAACCATCACTAATGGAAATATCATCACCCGAGTTTGGAAGCTCAGAAATGATGATTAATGGTAGCCTACAGTCGGGCATGGTAATGATCTCTTTCAATGGGCCGTTGATTTACGACTGAAATAAGAAATCACAAAGGAAGGACGATTGTGACTTAAAATGTTTTTTCACTCTAGAGTGAGAGGAGTTGCTTAAAGGAAATGTTTTGTGGGAACAGGGCTACGAGATTCTGTGTGCGGGAATCCATACTCCCAATGCTATTATCTAGCAACATCCTCACCTTGGGATCTTGCGCTCCCCTGCCTGCATTTCACTCAGTGGGCATCTTCCATGTGCGAGCTAAACTTCATGATGTCATTAAAACGATTATTCCTCAGCTACTGCCTACATTCCCTTCATTATACATGCTACCCTATGGGCTTTAACCAGATGGAGGCAGTCATTCACTTGGATGAAAAGCATCATTCCTGGGTAGCCACTCTGCACATTCCTCCCATGGCAACAAGATGGCACCGGTTGCCCACATTTCACTCTCTCCAAACCACCATTTATCAAAATTCTTGAAGTCTATAACCTTCCAATTAAAACTCAACCACATTGATCAAATCACGG
>VDFB02007056.1:0-20841 GCA_007258455.2 Sequoia sempervirens | reverse complement strand
TTGTTGTCTTCAGGAAGGGATGAATGAGGCACCTCTTCCACTTTTTCATCAATATGGGGTGCATTTTCTGTTTCAGTGCTCTCAGGAAGCACTTCTTCTACTTCTTTTGTATTCT
The DNA here is from genome assembly GCA_007258455.2 of Sequoia sempervirens. Lineage (NCBI taxonomy): Eukaryota > Viridiplantae > Streptophyta > Pinopsida > Cupressales > Cupressaceae > Sequoia > Sequoia sempervirens. The sequence goes on along the minus strand of VDFB02007056.1, from coordinate 20,726 downwards.
CAATATCAGACATACTTCCTTCTTTAGTTTCTTTAGGTAAGGAGGAGCAAGGAATTTCTCCATCAGTATGAGGTCTGTCTTCTTCTTCATCGGTATCCACAGAGAAAGATGCATGAGGAGTTTCCTGAGGCACTCTTCCCACAAATTTAGGTACACTGTCCAACTCGTCAAAGAAGGATGAGAATCCTCCCGTAGGTTCATCTTCATTCTAATCTGAGTGCGGCGATTGTGCTTTCTCCCCTTCCTACTTTTCAGGTGATAGGGTTTCTTTGTTCTCTTCCTTTGGAAGTTCCTCCTCTTGCTTTCCTGCTTCATCAATTTCCTCATTATTAGGTGGATTGTCAATTTCTACCACCTTTACTGGAGTCCTGGCCTTTTTCCATTTTGAAGTACTGCCTATATCTTGGGGTTCAATTTCACTGACCCTGAAGGTAACTGTTTACTCCTGCGTAGAGGATGGGTTATTTGAAAATTTTTTTACTTCGTTTCTTTTTCTTTCAAGGGGGCTCCTCATCTTCTCTGGAATGCATTATTCCCACCTCCTCTTCTTGTCCTGGGGTTTGTAATTCTTCTACTAAGGATTCTGGTGCATCACCACTGGGAGCCATGGAGGTATATTGGGACTCAGGGCCACCTAATGCCTCTGAGGATGGTTCTTCTATATATTTCTCCTTTTGTTTAGAGGATTCCCCTTCCTCAAATGACCTACCTGGTTCTTCATTTTCAAATTTCTGTAGGAACCTTTGTCACTTCTTCTTTGTCTTATTACATAAATGATATTTACATATTAGTTGTATCAAACCATGATGTTTAAGGGGCCCCATCCCTATTTTATATTTTTCTATCATAGAGGTGACTGAATGGCAGAGAAAGGCTGGTAAATTTACCCTGAGGGTAGGGTCCTCAATGTCGTGGCGTAAATGAGTCAACAGGCAGAAAGGAGGTCCCACTACTATAGTCATTTGTCCCTCAAAAGTAAAATATTTTATAATCTAGGATGCAACAAACCTCCAGGGTTTTGGAATAGACATTCTATGAATTCTCTTATTTTTCCCCCTGGTGCTTATGGTCAGTACAGGTTGGGGTTCCCATTCCCTATGGAACAAATCTATTAACTTTTGACAAGGGACGTGGTTATTTTCATTCAAATGAATCCATTTATTTTCAAGACTAGAAAGACGAGCAAGGACTTTCGTACTTACCTAGAATGAATTTCTGCACACCACAGTCTTCCCATCTGAAAAATTCTCAACAAATTCCTTCACTAGCTGCTCTGTGTACCCTTTGAATTGTTTCATGAAGTCCAACCATCCAACCCTTTGAAATAAAGTTGCTATATTACTTAATTCCAACAATGGCGCTACAAAATTTGGCTTATACTTTTTCTTATTTCCTCCCATCTCCTTTGCTTCCCAGTGATTTTTTTTTCAGAACTCTAGAATGCTTGCTTCTCTGAATTACAAACGGAGAAAGAGATCTGTGTCGATATACTCGATGGGGAAAGAAATAATTATCAGCTTTCTTGTCACCTTATTGTATGATTAAGATGGCCTTCCATAGGGAATTACAATAGCTGTCGTACTCTCACCAATCAGGTAAAGGGGCGCAAGTTTCAAAATTACAAGGGGAACAAATCATGCCAATTAATTAACCTTTATTCAAAATAAATACTATCCCTTCTAATAAATTAATTCGCACATACCATAGGTCTTGTCATTAGATCAAATGTCACTTACCTGTGCTAGTGTAATTGGATAGTCACATGGTTGGCGAAGGTGGTAGTGGATAATAATGGCATAGATGGGATGGTTGGAGTAATGGCAAAAAAAATTATTATGACAAAAAGGTCATAATAATCTTATTTATTATGGAAAGATTTGATGTGATATGGTGGAGTAATCATAAGGGAGCGGATATCGAAGTGACATTAAAGAATGAACATGCATGGAACTTAGGAAAAATAAGAGAAACTTTGAAAAATAAAATTTTATACAAAAATCAGAACATTATCGAGTAATGTAACCGAAGTAGAGAACAGAGTTCCAAAATTATTTAGAAAGATGTCATCAGAACAGAGTAACCAAATTGAGGATTCCAAAGCATTACTGAAAGATGCAGTCGAAGCAACAACCAAAATTTTTGAAGCATCATCGAAAGATGCAGTAAGAGCAACAACCAAAATTTCTAGAGCATCATCGAGAGATGCAGCAGGAGCAACAACCAAAATTTCTGGAGCATCCGAACAAAATTCCAGAGCATTCGAGCATCATTTTGGAGCATCGTTGAAAATATGTGGCTAGAAGAGAAACAATAGGATTCTAGAGCATTGCTGAAAAGATGCAGCTGGAAGAGAAACATCAGAATTCTAGAGCATCGATGAAAAGATGCGGCCAAAAGAGAAACAATAGAATTCTAGAGCATTGCTAAAAAGATGCAAACAAAAGGAAGAAAATTGTGATACCTTGGCCTTGACTTTCCAAAGCACCATTGAGTGATGCGTCAGAATACAAGATCAGGATGGGTCATGGAGTCAATCTGATTTGTAGGTTTTGAAGCATTGTAGCAACAAGTCTGAAGCATCGCTGCAGTAATTCCAGAGCATCATAGTAGGGTGCGCTGGAATTGGGCTCGCCACAAGATGAAGTCCTATAAAATGTAAACAAAACTTTAGCCAAGTCCAAATGATGGAGTTGATGAGAAATTTTCAAATATATATATATATTATTATTTTATATTATTTGCTTAACACTATATTGACCTTGCCACAACAGAGTCAATGCAGTTGATTTCTCCCTACATTTCTACCATTTTTGTAAACTCTTATTTGTTAATGGGTTTATGGTAAATACGTAATCGATGCCCATTAACTGAAAGAGTTCGGGTGCCACCATCAATTGGTTTTAATTGGATTGAACCATTAGCAAACACTTCAGAAATCTCATATGGTCCAAGCCAATGTGTCCTAAGTTTCCCCTAATGGTCCTTGTATTTGGAATCGAACAACAATGCCCAATCCCCAGTATGGAATTCTTTCTGTTTGATATGTTTGTCATGCTAGACCTTATGTTGTTGCTAGATCAATTTAGTTTAATGGATGACATCCAGACGAAGCTCGTCTAGTTCACTAAGTTGTAAGACTCTCTCAATTTGAGCTCATTTAAGATCCATGCCCAATTCTATGGCCGTCCTAAGGGTTTGGAGCTCGAATTCAATGGGAAAGAGGGGCTTCTTCCCAAAGACTAACTCATAGGGACTATAGCCAGTGGTTGACTTCCAGGTCGTGTTGTAGGCCCAGATAGCTTAATTCTGGTAGTTTCCTAGTCCAATCTTTCCTTCCCGAGGAAACTATTTTTGTCAAAATATTTTCCAATTCCCTGTTTGTGACCTCAACTTGTCCGTTTTCCTATGGGTGGTAGGGTGAGGACTTCTTGTGACTTACTTGGAAGTGATTTGTGAATGTCAATAGGAATTTAGATATAAACTGGAGGCCTTGGTCTGTAACAATTGTTCATGGGGCCCCGAACCTAATAAATATTTTTCTATAAAGAAAGTCAGCTACTTACTCTTCCCTAGCAACACGTAGTGCTTGTACTTTTGTCCACTTAGTCATGTAGATAGTACATACCAGAATATACTCTTTTCCTTGCAAAGGGGGGTCTATAGGGCCAATAAAATCCAATCCCCATTTCTCAAATGGTTCAAGGACTACCTGAGGTTGCGGGGGCATTTCATTGGATGTGGTTAGTCTTCCTATCATTTGGCATTCATCACAACTGCGAACATACTTCTTGATATCCTTATGCATTGAGGCCAATAGTATCCCACTCCCAGAATCTTATGAGTTGTCCTTTTAGTAGAATAATGCCCTCCATAAGGGTCATCATGATAGGCCCTAAGGATACTATAGGTCTCATCTGCCCTAACACATCATCGCAAAACCATATCGGGTCTGCACCGAAATAAGATTCCATTAATCCATTTAAAAGGGGCACTTTCTCTAATGAGGCGTTTCTTTTGTTTTGCTAAGAAATGAGGTGGTACCTCTACGACAACTAAATAATTGGAAATATTAGAAAACCAAGGAGTTTTAGTGGAGATGGCGAACATATTTTTGAAGGTGACGTTTCCGAAGCATATTTCACAGGGATTGGTTTCAATCGCTCTGAAAAAGGGGCTTTGGTTTTGTCTTTAGTTGCAAATTTTTTCAAAGATTTAGTTGGAGACTGACCCTCCTCCTGAGGTAGGTAAGAAGCTCTTGTTGAAGATGGAGGGTCAGTTTCATGTTGCGTAGTGTCTAGGGCTTATTCTATGGGCACGAGTGTTATTGTTGTTTCCTCAGTAAAATTCTGGACAGGTTCATCTATAATTTCTTCGATAGTTGGCTGCGAAAGTGTTTTACTAGACCTTAGTTGCAGGTTTCCATAGTGTATTGCATTGAGTCCAGTGACATTGTCCTGTTCGGCGGAATACACTAGAGTGTTCAGATGATTGTTCTTTCGATTAGGGACTGGTTGCGCAGGAAGTGGTGGTTGGTTAACTTGTTCAGTCTGTTGAGTGTTCTGGGGAGGTGGTAAGAGAGTTTGTTGGGTAGGAATCCTCCTGGGACCAGAATAGAACTGATGTTGGGGTTGATTCCATTGAGGAATGGAATTTTGAGGGCACCACTATTGTTGAGACTGGTTGGGCCACTGAGGGTTACCCCAAGATTGGTTTGTCCAGTCCGGTTGTCCCCAAGGATAGGTTCCCCAGTTAGAGGGTAATGGCGGTGGTGCCTAAGGCTAGGGAACTTCCCATTGATTATTGTTCTAATTTGGTTGGGGCCACTAGTTAGGATTGGAATTCTGGCCATAGGAGAAACTACCTCCCATTCTCTGGTTGACAACATTCACTTCTTCCTCTACTGGAGTTGTTCTTTTCTTGGAATTTTTGATGCCATTTAATAGTTCACATTGATTAGTGGGGTGATTCTTGTCACATACCTGAAAAATGTCAATCTTGTCAACTTTTTCCAAGGGACACTCTCTTAGCAAATGTTTGTTTCGACACCTAGGGCAATAAATAGACAAAGTCTCAAAATTTATAGTTTTAGCCTGGATGCCATCTAAGGTGGTGTTTAGTTGGACAAGAATGTCGGTCTTGAAGTTGGCCAATTCCTCACGAAGTTTATTTATGTCATTAGAATCATGTAAGGGGGTGAACTTCCTAATCCCTCCACAAGTACGGGAGAAGTTCCGACACAATTCTGTTATTTCTTCCAGTCTCAGTTGGGACACGTCTCCTTTTCTCGTTAAGTCTAAGCTCCTCTGAGCTTCATCATTGAGACCTTTGAGGAATAAGGTCTTTAAAATATCGAGGCTTATAACTTCCCCACCACAATGTTTGGACAAGAAGATAAACATATCTAGGTAATCCTCTAAACTTTCATCCTTATTCTGCCTTATTTTGAACAATTCTTCTTTCCTATCACTCACTCTGCAATAACTCTGATATTCTCCAAAAAGACGGCTTCCATTTCATCCTAGGAGGTTATTGACTGAGAAGCTAATCCCATAAACCAACACATAGTTGAGTCTTTTAGAGTGGAAGGGAAAATATTTAGTTTCTGATTATCATTCTTGTAGTCATAGGTTTGACACAAGACTTTGAATTCAAATAGGAACTGATCAGGGTCCTCAGTAGAGAAACCTCAAAAGGTTGGTAAGAAGGCTAGTGAGATATTTTTCATTGTTGTCTCGTTGTCTACATCAATAGCAATAGGATAAGTGAATGTACGTGGTGGAGGGTTATCATTATTGTGGTTATTGGTAGCGTTTCTACAGTCACCCATGGTGTTGGAGGGGGTGTGATCCTCTTTCAAAATTTGCTTAGTGGCACAAGGTTCAAAGGTTTTTGAAAGAATATGCTCCTCGACCACTATTCGTTCTCTTTCCAGAGTATGTGGGAAAGTCTCAAGTTGACCTTGTTCAGTCATTTCCGTGGTAAGTTCTTGGTATAAGTTTTCTTCTTCTCCGCTTGTTGTTGGTACATCAACTAGGGGGTTTTGGTATGAATCTCCTGTGGGGGCCTCGTTTCTTGACCATGCATAAAAGAAGCCAAAGAACTGTTCCTATCGCTAAGAGAGGTATTCAAGATATCTCCTACTAACACTAGAAAAAGGGTCCCCGACAACGACACCAAAAAGTGATAGGTTGTCATTAGGTCCTAACACTTTAGTGAATAAACACATAAATATATCGACCAGGTAGTGTGCAACGACTGTATGCAATAGAGGACATCTCAACTTCTCTCTTAAGCACCAATCTACTGAATAAAAATTCTAATCTAAGGGTCCTCTAATCTAAAAAGCAATAAATCATCTATCTAGAAAACAAAAAACTAAGAATCTGAAAAGCATCACCATTAAACTAGAAAGCATGGAAATGATTAACCTAAAGAATGCGTAAATTACTGAAGAAGTAAAGCATGTAAAGAAATTAGGAAACATTTATCTAATGTAGAAAATCACAAGCCAATTGCTAATCATAAACCCATTGATCAAAATCAATTGGAGAAAGGTGCTCCAGACACTCAAATGCTAAGCTTAGAAACTACGGACTCAGTTACAACCTGCAGGCTTGACACTAACAGTATAACACCTACTAATGAAAATAAAATGAAAATTCAACTTTTATTCTATCAAAGGAAAATGCAAAACAGGAAACAAATACTTATCTATCTATCTATCTCTAACCCTCGAGTGGCCAGCTCGTGGGTGTATCTACCACTACTTCAGATCACATGCACTAGAAAATATCTCTGTTACTTCATTCCACAGATGCATCCATATTACACAGTAATTCAAAGAGAGGCGGGAAAACTCATATTCATATGGTAGTTTTTACTCAAAAGATAAATTGACAGCATAACAATAATCTTCTTCCCATTATTTGTAACAGTTACATACTTATATGAAAAATGACTAACAAGAATCCTATTTTTTAGTCGATCAAGTCTTCCAATAGATTGCCCATAGTAAAAGGGTCTGAAGATCCCATGATATACAATATTAAAGAGGCTTCACATGAGCCATAAAGTCTTTGAAACTGAAAAATAACAGAATTATAAAGACTCGGCCAAAACGCGTGCTCTTAGAATTTTGGCACCCGCTCACTGGTTTTCAAAAGTATGAGACCCGCATTCATTTCCCTTCTGACTAGAATGGCGAATGGTTGCAGAGTTGACCTGTGAAATACTCAAGACTAAACCATTAAATTAGCATAAGTTAGTTTAATTTAATCAACTCCAAGAAATAAGTTTGTACGATTATTCATAGAAAGGAAAGCAATTATTTTTCCTAAAGGTAATCAATTGGCAGAGTAATTTGGGTTGGAAGGTTTATATTTATATATTGAGGCCATTATGTTGATGAGGTTATTTTTACCTCATCAAGATGTTATGGATGTGGATGTGAATAAGGATGTTGACTTGAAGATTGGAATAGATAATGTTCTAATATAAGTATGAGGATATAAACCTAGGATGGAGACAAGATGATTGTATAGTACATGGATGTATATGAGGATGTAAACCTGGGATTTAGACAAGGTAATGGTATAGTATGAAGTTATGATATGGATGTAAGTGAGGGTATGAACCTAGGATCAAGATAAGAGTATGATATAAGAAGGATGAGAATGAGGGTATGTGGTTTATAATAATTTTTGTGGATACATCCAAAATGGGCCATGCTAAATGTGACTTAGGATTATGTCAAAATGGGTAGGTTTATGGATTAAAAAGAAGACTAATAGATATCGATGTTGGGGGATGATTAAAGCTATGTAGGACATGATTGATGGATGTAAATGGTTGTGAGATATAAGACTTGAATTGGAGATGGTGAACACCTCAACCTTAGAAAGAGGAAAATCCTAATCTAAGCAAACAAAGATAAGAGACTTTTTATTTTTGGTATAAGGCTAGAATCATGCACTTGGTATTCACAAAATACATCAAATAATACAAATTAACGACCCTAGAATTATTCAATAAAGGATTGAGACCTCCTATAGGATCACTATAATACCATCTATCAAGGGTTTGGGAAGCCAAAGAATGCAAGGTCATGTAACATCTATGCACCCCTTATCTTGGAGGCCTAAAATTTTCCTAAAGTAAGATCTACCTCATCCACTCTAAAGTACATTGTGGTTAAATTATCATAAGATTGTTTATCCATTATACCATAAGAGGGCAGCCAAAAGGCCTTAACTACACTCTATAAGATTTCTAGGGAATCCTCAAAATACCACAAGGGCATGTGAGACATAATATGTTAACTAGAGCCCATCTACAAGCATGAGACCTAAGTGCAATAAAAGGTCCCTTCACCTTATATCTTGATGAAAAAGGGCCCCAATATTGTGCCAAACATGATGACTCTTTTGAGGTACAAATTTTGTTCTCCCACCTTTATATACCCTTCTAGAACACATGGTTGAGGTTATCCCCTTAGTGATGAAATACAAGGAAAACCTCCTAGAAATAAAAATAAGATATCACTTATTTTTTATTCTCAAGATCACCATAGGGTGTGAGAAGAGAGAATACATAGGTGTACCTTAGGGATTAAAAGACATTTAAATTTAAAACCCAAATCAAAATGTGAGTATATTTTAACCTATTTTTCTAATCATGAGAAAACATTAAAAGAAAACATAACAAATAGAATACAAAGGTCTAAAATAGTCTACAAAAGGATATTTTGCAAAATCATGGATTAGTATTTTTTAGAGTTATTCCTTGACCAATGAAATATATTGTATTAAATTGATTAGTCAAAAAGTATAAAAATCATAAAAAATCATGTCAATGGATTCCTTGCATTTTTTATATTTTTTTAAATCATTAAAATTTAAGTTTGTATGAAAAGGTTATGAGCACTTGAAAATTACAAATAAAGCATAATTTTTGAGCAATTTTACCTAATGTTGGAGATTAAATCTAGAAAAATAGTCTAGTCCATAGTGAATAAAATCACTATTCACTAAGGGCCACATATAAAATGAGCTTTTTGTATGTGAATAAAAAAATAAAATGAGTTTTTTGTAAACTCTATGGGCCACATATATACATGGTCATATGTTTTGTATATATCACAATCATGTATATATCTAATTGTGTATATTTCACAACTGTCACTATGTATATGCAAAAAACCCTAGATAGAAGATACTCAATGAATATACACTTTTAAAATATATAGATGTTGATAACATGTGTATATATCACTTGATAACATATGTATATGTCTACAACCCTAATTTATCATATATACACCTTTAGATGGATTTGAGATGTGATGTGTATATCTTCATTAGGAAAACATATAACTCAATGATTATGTGTATACTTCCTTAGCAACCTAAAAACTAGCAAATGACCATGCATCAAAAAAACCTAGGAAAGATGGTACATATGTATAGATTATGTACAACTGTATGAAATTCTATACTATGTGAGCTAGGGTGTGCCAAGAATTTTTTTTCCATATTTTAGAGTGAGAAAATATAGCAAATTATATGTAGAAATTTGTCTCTTGACCTTTGATAAGCTAGAATTGGGGTAAATAGTGAGATATACTTAATGCTCAATAATAAAGTTTTAGTTTGGTCTACGTGTCAATCCGGGGGCATAAAATTATGAAAGGAATAGTGGCTAAATGTGCAAGGGTTGTAGGTAGTGAGGTGAGTGTGAATGGAATATGGTACATCTAAAAAATATAAAAAACATTCATTTAAATTTTTTACAAGAATTCTAAACAATGTTGCTAAAAAATGTTAGAGGAACTATGCAGGATGTTGAAACTATACAGGCTACTATAGGAATTGTGCAAATTGCTAAAACTAATTTAAATTAAAACAACATGCTTTAAAAATTATTTAAATTAATTTACCATATCTAAAATACTCTTTGGTAAATTATTATTATGATACATATGAATAAAATAAAACTCGCAATTTATAAATTAATTATGCTATACTAAAAAGAAATGATAATAAGAAATATTCAAAATAAAAAGAGAAATAATATCACCATCATTTCTTGGGAGGGTGGGTGCAAAAAGTTGGGGGCCAAATTGTGGCCAATTTTTTTTTTAAAATTGAAAGGCTATAATGTAAGCATGTTATAACGCACTCACGTTATGGCTTGGTGTGACCGAGCCTTAGGCTCAGTCACATCAAGCCTATAACATGAGTGTGTTATAGCTTATTAAAACAAAATAAAAGCAAACCTTTTCATTTAATTTTCACTTTGTGTTTTCTTTCCTGTGGCTAGAAAACCTTGCTATTGTGCGCTCACACTTTGGAAGCATCAAAACTTGCAATTTCTTCATCAAATCTTTGCAATTTCGTTGTCAAGATGCCACCACATTGACGAGCAGGTCAAATAAGTAAGCATTGTTTGTTTTTTTTGTCAATTTGTTGTTAAATGGGTAATTTTAGGTTTTTTTTATGTTCATTTCTTTAGTTTGTAGGAGATGGTAATCAACCTCAAAATCCTCAACAACCACAATAAAAAAATCCTCCACCAATTCCTCAACATCCTCCTGGTACTTCACAAAATTTAATGGGGGAAATTGAAAACAACAAAAAATAGATTGAGGAGTTAATCACGAGGTTGAATGATCCTGTAAGTTCAACCGTGGAAAGAACACTTGTGAATTCACTTCAAGCCATGTTAAAACATGTAGATTCAATAAAAAAAAAATTAAGTGGTTGGGTAGATAGGAGGAAGGCGTGGAGGAATTTTTATGCATATAAATTATCATAAAAATAAGTAAAAGATGAAAAAATTATAAAATATGATTTGTGCTCACTAGTCACTAACCCACACACAAATCAAAATATTGACCTTAATTCCTAAGGGTTTCCTATCCATTGGTGCCACTACCAAGGGATTAGGAACAATTTTTGGGATAGGTGGTGTATGGTATTTTACTATCCACCATGCAACAATAACGAGGTCCCCCAATATTTCTTGAGGAAACTCTACTGTGAGTTCATCCTCAAAAAAATCTCTAACTATTTTGATATGAGGGAATTTCAGGGGAGAGGTGGAGGGTCGACACAGGATAGACTAGGTGCACGTCAAGATCCTTAGCGGCAAGGGAGATGAGTTCTCTCTAGGTCAGCTTACGAGCACGTCGTTATCCCTTCCATCATGAGGGAGAGTATTGAGGTGGACACTTTGTAGTCTATTAGCTCTTTGACCTAGACTATCATCCAACATGCCAGTCGTGTAGTACAATGTCATCGAGGGGAGAGTTTGAGGGGTAGGCTTCCACCCCATTCTTGTTAGGTTTGCGGGTCATCTTGTACATATGACCCATAGACAGTCAAAAAGGCTGGTGCGCATGATATGTCTGCAACTATAGAGTTGGTGATGGAAGATGAAATTTTGAATGAGGCTTTCGGCATCAATACTGAGGTAAATGTTAGCATGTTCATTAAATTTTATTTATTAAATTTTATTTTTGAAATGCAAGATTAACTAATTTAGTTTAATGATTGTAATAAAATTTCAAGGTCATAGTGTTGATACTGGATACACTAGCCCTCCACCTATTTATTACTCCACTGCATCTACCACTGAGGTATGTAACTAGTAAACAATTATAAATATTACATGTGAATAGCATTGTTATATGAATGGTATTCTAATATCTAATTTTGGATGTTGAATAGGCTAATATTGGAGGTTTCACGGGAACAACTCCTAGTGCTAGTGGAGTTATACAAACTTTCATGTAGATAATAGAATAAAGAGTTCAACTAATGAATTGTACTTAATAGATTTGTGTAGTTTATATTCATATATCGTTGATTACATTGCATTGCAAATCTTTCAAACTCAAAGCATTACTTCACATTTCATAACTAATCACTAGATGTTGATAGATGACAAAATTTCAATTACAATATAGTTGTTTAGAAAGTCAACATAAACAGTGATGCAATTACTTCACATAGCATAAGTAATAACTAGGAGTAGCTTCCAATTGCATTTGCTTGTCATGGCATTCCATGAGACCACTTTTTATTGAGTATTTTTTTTCAAATAGTTCATTGCCTTGTCTATGCTATGGATGCTTGGAAAAAATCTATGAAAGAATAATAGTAAGCAATAGCTTAGACAAGGAAATGAGTTGTTTGAAACAAACCCCCAAAGAAATGTGGTCTCATGGTGATGTCCATCACCATGAGACCCGATTTCTTTGAGGCATTTTTTCAAATAGCTCACTGGCTTTTCTATGCTACCACATTTTCCATACATGTGTACCAAATAATTTTATCAAATAGTTCACTTCCTTGTTGCTATGGCTAAAAGCCTAAAAAAGATGCTTTCCAACAAACTATGGATGCTTGGAAAAAATCTATCAAAGAATAATAGTAATAAATAGCATAGACAAGGTAGTGAGTAGTTTAAAAACATGTCTCAAAGAAATGTGGTATTCCATTCCATCACCATGAGACCACATTTCTTTGAGACATTTTTTCAAACTACTCACAGCCTTAAGAATAGAAACCAAGCCTTTAGCCAAAATTACCCTCCAAATTCTTTTCAAGGTCCTCATCCTCATCCTTAATTTACTAATCCATGGAAGCTTCCACCTCTTATTCCACTTGTTCATATCCCCACCCCTCCCTCTTCATGTCATGATCTCCCTCCATCTCATAACTGAGACCACACTATACCATCCACCCCATCCCAACATAATACCATAGAGAAGGCAATGAATTGTTTAAAAAAATGCCTCAAAGAAATGTAGTCTCATGGTGATGGAATGCCATGACACATTTGTTTTTCACGGAATTCCATCACCATGAGATCATATTTCTTTGTGGAATTTTTTCAAATAATTCACTACCTTCTCTATGCTACCACATTTTTTGTACATGTCTACCAAAGCATTTTATCAAACGGTTCACCGCCTTGCTACTATGGATAAAATCCTAAAACAGGTACTTTCGAACAAGCTATGGATAGGGAAAATAGTAAGCATGATAGTAAGAAATATATAGTTCAATAAGTACTGAAATTTTGCTCATTATCTAATACATTATAAGCCATGACGTGCATCACTATTGTAGTTTTCATGATTGAATAATTTGTTGTTTAATTTTTAGATGTTGCAAATGGAAACACCTCCAAATGTTCATAGGGAAATGGATCTTGGTGTTTCTTTTGCTATAGACTCCTCGATGCCTCTCATAGGGGTATGAGGCAAATTACTAAATTTCAATTTACATTTGTTGTTATAGCTGTTAGTTAGTGAAAAATCAAATGATTATTGGTTCATAGTTTAATTTCTCTTTGGATAGTTTCTATAAGGCTTCAACATGCCATAGCATGGTAATGTAAATATTTCCCTTGAGGAGAGTGATCATCTAGTAGCAGTAAGTAATTATTTTGTTAAATATATCATTTTTTATAATGTAATTTCTATATATTAATGTCTTTACTTATTATTGTAATTGGTAAGGCTTGATCAAGAACTAAACCTTAGGAGGAGCACCAGGAGTACTCCTCAACCTCATATTAAACGAGTGATAGAATTATTTCCATTCGATCGAGTACAGGGCAAGATTTTATTTCGAGATCCTAGAGAACAATGACTTTTGATTCTAGGACCCTTTGTTGTATGTCTATATGGCATTTTTGGACATATTTTGTATTGCATATATTTGACATTGTATGTCTGTATGACATTCTTGTAAGCCTATATGGCTATTTTGTATATATTTTATACTTATATCAATATATTGATGTATTCCTACATGGCTATTTGGTTAATACAAATCATTTTTATCGATGGTGTCCATATTTGTATTATAAATCCTTGGTTCAATAGATATGAGTTACGTGTATTAAAGTGTATACTTTACAACTTACATGTATACTTTGTGACTTAAGTGTATTCCAATGTATACTTTGCGACTTACATATTTTCATGTGTATACCTTGTATTCATGCATATACTTTGTATTAATGTGTATACTATGTATTCATGTGTATACTTCAAGGATTACATGTATTTGAGTACTTGTGCTTCATTTATTCACATGTATACTTGACTTATTCATGTGTATACTTATTAATTGGTTAGCCCTCGCATTGCTCATTGTTTTCCTTCATGGTTTGTATTGAATATTTATTGATTGATGCTAAATAACTTTATTAGTTGATGCTAAACAATCTCAATATTTCTACAAATGATTCACCAACGATGTATCATTTACTTATGTGCTAATTCAATATGGAATCCAAGTAAGAATTTAAAAGGGATAAAGCTAGGAAGAGAGGGAAGATAGATATTTATAGTGTAACCTATTGTACCTTCTCTATACAAACCTCTAATGGCTCTTGTATGCTTTGCTATTCCATTTTCTACTTTTCATATCCCATTTTCATAGGTGGATCATCACTTCTTTCAATTTTTTTCTTTCTCCTATTCTAGGTCCTCACCTCCGCTTGTGGTATTCTAAAATAAGCTTTAGTTTGTGGTGGACACCAAATAAGATTCAAAGGAGTCATTAGTTTGTGGTGGGTACCCACTAAGATTCATTTTCTTCTAGGATGTTTGATATGATTGTGAAGGAGTAGGAATAGGGGTTGTAATATATCATGTATCAACATATATTTATACCTCTTCTTTGGACTATTTTTAGCTTCTACTTATGGTCGAGGCTCTAGTGTGAACTTATTAATGTCATTGTTAATGATTCTCTTTAGCTAGGTCATAAGCCACCATAAGGGCTCATATTTCTATCAATACCTATGACTAGGTTTAGCTATAAATCTTTCAATTTTTTTTCTATAATCTTGAAAATTTTCCTCTTTACAACAACCATATTGTTGTAAGGGCAAGGAGGATAATTAAAAATTGTCTTTCCCTTGCTAGACTTGAGGATGATCATACAATATTTTAAGAGTCATGTAGCCTTCTCATTTGTGATTAGCGCCATAATAGGAATAAGAAAGTTACCTAAATATTAATATTAATAATAATCAATTCAATGTAAGTATGAGATCCACATAGTAATTGGATCATAACCCGTTTGTGAATGAAAAGGTTTAGGATTTCCTCAAATATTTTGACACATAGATGTTTTACCTCTTTCATGCAATCATATGCTTTTGGTGTGGAAAAATTAGACTTGTCAACTGTCATGTGAATCTTTCTATTTTCCTTTATTTGCATGCTAGCATAATGGATTGAGCCGGTTGAATGTAGCTCGAAGTGATTCAACGTGTTTGGGTGTGAAAGAGAACCATGCCTAGTGTAAACATACCCATCCAAACATTTTGGAATGGTCTGTTTGGTCGTACGAGTTTTAGAATGAAAATTGCACCACTTTGCAACTTTACACTGCTTGCATTTGACAACTTTTTCCTCAACTGAAAATTCATCACCATAGAAAAATTCCTCTAAGATATCAAAAACTAAGAACGGTTATTGTAGAGGGTCCCAACACGATCCCATAGCCTCAGATGGAGAGTTTGTAAGTGCCATGGTTTCTGAGTAATAGCTCGTCAAAGATTGCAACTATTTTGCACTTTGGACTCTTAAGGGATTGAGCTGGTTGAACATAGCTTGGAGTGATTGGGCATGTTTGGGTGCAAAATAGGACCATAAATGTACCCATCTAGACATATTAGAACAATCCATTTGGTAGCACGAGTTGCAGAATGAAAGTTGCACCACTTTACAACTTTACACTACTTGTATATGATAACTTTTTCCTCAATTGAAAAATTCATCACCATGGGAAAATGCTTTCGAGATAGAAAAAATTGAAAGATATTATTATAGAGGGGCCATACACAATCCCATGGCCTCAGATGGAGAGTTTGTAAGTGTCATAGTTTTTGAGTAATAGTTTGTGAAAGATTGCAACCATTTTGCATTTTGGACTCTTAAGGGATTGAGTCGATTGAATGTAGCTCAAAGTGATTTGGAATTTTTGGGTGAGAAAGAGGACCATGCTTAGCATAAACGTACCTATTTAGATGCTTTGTAATAATCTGTTTGGTCGTATGAGTTGTAGAATGAAAGTTGCACCATTTTGCAACTTTACACTACTTACATTTGACAAGTTTTTTCTCAACTGAAAATTGATCGCAATGAGAAAAAAGCTTTGAGATAGCAAAAATAGAGAGGTTATTGTAGATGGTCCCAACATGATCTCGTAGCCTCGGACGAAGAGTTTTAAGAGTTTTTGAGTAATAGCCAGCAAATATTGCATCCATTTTGCACTTTGGACTCTTAAGGATTGAGCCATTGAATGTAGCTCAAACTGATTTTGCATGTTTGGGTGCAAAAAAGGACCATTCCTAGCATAAAAGTAACCATCCAAATGCATTGGAATAGTCTGTTTGGTCGTATGAGTTGTAGAACGAAAGTTGCACCATGGTGCAGGCACCTTGGCTTAACTCCATCATGTTTGTCTTCAATTTTGGCTTGTACCTGACCTTAGCCAAGTCAAGATGTTTGTGAGTTTTATTTAGACCTTAGAAGGTCTTGTTGGAGTGTGATGAGTTAATCATTAGGATTAATGTCATCTTAGATTGCATTGTTATTAAATGTTGGTTTCAATTAGCTTGGGACAGTTTATGTTAGAACATCAAGCATTAAATGTGTCAAAGCCATATCCTCATTGTTTGGAGATGCCAAGGGATAGCTAAGAGGTTGTTGATTTGTAATCAAGGTGTTAGGGGTCCAAGGATTCAGGATCATGACATAGTGGAAGTTGTAAAATGTTGTTGTAAGGTTGCATGACAAGATTTGTGGAATTGCATGCAACTTAACTATTGGATTCCCTTAAGATTAGGGATGTGGAGTCGAATAACTCCCCTTGAATCATGGTAAAGGCATCCCTAATAGGAGTGATGGCTCGTGGAGTTAGTAGTTAGTCATTGTAAACAAGTTTTGTTGTGAAAGAATAGAAGACAACTTGACATATTTTTTGTATTTATGTGTTACCCGTGTGTTTTGAAACAGTGGTATAAAAGGATTTGCAGATACAGTTTTATCTCTATTTTTGTGTTCATAGAATAGTTTTAGATCAATTCTCATCGTTCATTTAGGTTCCATAGAATAGATTTATTGATTTGAATTCCTAGATTAGATTGTAGGTGGTTAGTTTCCTTTGTTTTGGGCAGTGTGAATTGGAATGGCTCCCCCATAAACACTGATCATGGGGATATCCTGAAATTGGTGGAATATGGGAGTGGAGCTAGTCCTTTGTATATATTTAATATTAGGAAAACCAAAGAGCCAAGAAAGAGTTTGTATTACCATACCCTAGGCGAGTGTTAGCTACCCGGTTAGGAGTTTGGAAGAGAAGAGTTGAGAACTTAGGCAGGGGAAAGGTGCCACTGTACGGAATCCATACAATTCTAGGTGGGGTAAGGTAAGGTCTTTACATGCCAAAGGGATTGGGACTTCAATCAATCCACTAGAAGGAGATTTGAAGAAGAAAGCACAGAAACCCTAAGAAATAGGTCAATTAGCCCTTTTGTCCTAGATGATAGGAATGTACTGTACGACAGTGACAGAGGTCTGAAATCTAGTAGAATATTTAAAGCTCTAAAAAGGGTGCTTGAAAGTGTCTTTTTTTTTATAGGTTGTTTGTCAAGTTTGAGAGAGATAAGCCAAAAACTGACTGGTAAGGGCTACTAGGGAATAGGCCTCACCAAGGAAATTTCTTGAGATTGGGTGCATTGAAACCTAAAGAACCACCAAAATGTATTCCATTGGCGTTGAATTGCATGGAAACAGAGTTCCTAACTCCCCTGCAAAGAGTTCAAGTCAGATGATGATGTTGGCATCTAGACCCTTCTAGGTGTAGTGAGAAAGATTGCAATTTCAAGTGGTGTTTGTCCTCCAAGGTTAAAGCACAAGGATTGAAACTCCATCAAAACAGAGTTAGAGCAGGCTTAGTTAATGATCTAAGTCAGAGCAGAGCCTAGAAGTTGTCAGGTTCTTGGTGGAAGGCAGAGGGAAGTCTTCAAAGAAGTTGGTGCAAGCAAACCTTGGAGTTATCTTACACTATATTGGTATCGAGCTTGGCTGATTCAAGGCTTGTGATTGATGTTGTAGCCCACTATGTCAATAGGAGAGAACACACCAGATGAAAGAACCATGGTGACAAATGCAGAGCTAGCAAAAAAGGTAGAAGAGAAAGAGGAAGACAACCGGTTGGTCAAAGAAAGGATATCTCAAATGGAGAAACTCTTGGATGAAGTCCATGAGACAATAGATAATGTGAAGGACAAGATAGGATGCGGGCGGAAGAGCAAGGAAGCATGGAGAAAGAAGAGGATTTGAGGAGGAAGCCCAAAGCCTAACCCCTCGTTTCTTGGCTCTCTAAGAACCATTCTGAAGGCACAAAGCCTTAAGTGGTAAAGCATTGGAAGGAGTTCCACTATTTAGTGGACAAATGGACACTGATTTAGTTGTAGACTGGATTGAGAGCATTGCAAATCACTTTGAATGTGATGGCATAACAGAGTCCCAAAAGGTAAAGGTAATAAGTCATAGTTGAGAGGAGCAAACTCTCACATGGTGGAAGTTTGTACAATCTGAAAGAGAGAAAGAAGGAAAAGGTCCCATAGTTTCATGGAGAGGAATGGTAACTAAGATAAGGAAAACCTATCTCCCTAATGATTATGAAGTCCAGTTGCATAGAAGAAGACACAATCTGAGGCAAAAAGATATGGATGTTCAAACATATACAAAGGAGTTTCAAATATTGTGCCTAAGATCAAAGGTGGTTGAAGATGAAAGCACCAAGCTAGCAAGGTACCTAAATGGGCTTAAATGGTCTATCAAAGAAGATATGAGCTTAGTACACTTCAAGATAGTCCGCCAATGCTATCAAATGGCTTTGAAGATAGAGGAGAAAGGCAAAAAGAAACAAGAACAAAATCCCAAAAGTAGAGGTAAAGGGAAAGACAAATGTGAGGACAAAGAGGGAAGCATGGTGGAAATAAAAGTCTGTAACCAAGAGCTTAAGGAGAAGTTAGATTAACATCAAGAAGGAAGCTCTAGTAGAGGTGGTAGAGGAAGAGGTTTCAGCTCCAGAGGAAGAAGTGGTGGACAAGGAAGAGGCAACTACTTCACAAACATGAAATGCTATCACTGCAACCAATTGGGACACCCGGCCTATAGATGTCCTGAGAAAGGTAGCACTTCTCATGGAGGAGATAAGAGAACCAATCTGATTCAAGATGATACAGTTGCAGCAAATAAACAACATGAAGTGCCATTGAACTCAGAGGAAGGTGAGAATCTCATGATGAGGAGGACTTTGATCAAAGAACCAGTCAAAGAAGATCCAAGCCAAAGAAGGTCCTTGTTTAGGATAAAATGCAAGATGATGGGGAAAGTGTGTAAGGTCATCATAGAATCAGGTTCAACTAACAATATTGTGTCAGAGGAGGTAGCCGCCAGCTACACAAGAATACCCCACAACAAATCCTTACAAGGGGTCACATGGCTCAATAAAGGTCAACATGTCTTGGTGGAATGAACAAGCATGGGTGGGAGTTCTCAACTGGCAAGTACAAAGACAAAGTTCTCGTGATGTACTACCTATGGATGCATGCCACTTGCTCCTAGGTAGACCATGGCAATTTGACCGCCAAGTTGTGCATGATGGAGCTAAGAATTCATATACCTTCAAGAAAGACAATGTAACCTTGAAGATTCAGTCTTTGTTAGAAGATACATAGGTGCAGACAGCAGGTTCTAAACTACTCATAGCTGGTGAAAATGAGTTCTTAAAAGCCTTGGAAGAAGGAGAAGGAGTTGGCTATGCAGTGATGATCAAGCCAAGAGAGGTGAGCAAAGAGAAAGTAGCTGAAAAGCAAGAGTTACCCAAGGAGATACAAGAAATGTTGCAGGCCTATGAAGGTATTGTAAGTAGTGGTCAACCAGCAACATTACCTCCTAAAAGAGCCATAAGTCATAGGATAGACTTGATACCAGGAGCCACCCTTCCAAACAAAGCAGCTTACAAGATGACACCTCAACAAAATGAGGAAATAGCCAGGCAGATTCAAGAATTTCTTGACCAAGGTCTCATTAGGAAAAGAATTAGTCTCAGTAACACCCAATCGCCTTAGTAGCACCTAAAAAAGGAGGAGAATGGAGGCTTTACACTGATTCTAGGGCAATAAACAAGATAACCATCAGGTATAGGTTTCCCATACCTAGAATTGAAGATCTCATGGATTATCTAGGTGAAGCTAGGTACTATACCAAGATAGATTTAAAGAGTGGTTATCACCAAATTAGAATACATGAGGGAGATGAGTGGAAAATAGCCTTCAAAACCAATGAGGGTCTCTATGAGTGGCTAGTTATGCCATTTGGCTTGTCTAATGCCCCCTCCACATTCATGAAACTCATGAATGAAATCCTCAAAGACTACATTGGCAAGTTTGTAGTAGTATATCTTGATGATATACTAATCTATAGCAAAACAAGAGAAGAACACCTCCAACATATAGAGCTGATTTTCAAGAAGCTGCAGGAGGAGAAGCTGATGATCAATCTGGAAAAGTGTGAGTTCATCAAAATAGAGCTGGTGTACCTTGGATTTGTACTATCACATGGAAACTTGAAGATGGACATCAGCAAGGTAGAATCAATCCTCAATTGGCCTACTCCAAAGACA
>VDFB02007053.1:0-29237 GCA_007258455.2 Sequoia sempervirens | reverse complement strand
AAATGCAATTACTCAACTGGAAATGCAATTCAAACCTATTACAAGCTAACCTCTCAACTAGTTGCTATCTTTCAAGCAAGAAGATGAGTCCATGCTAGGAGGTGTGCTTTCCTCGAAGCGAGTGCCTGAAGACAATTCAGCAGCATAACGGTGTAGTAGACAAAAGATCCCAAATGAAGAGCTGAGGCCTGATTAAATAGACAAGAGAGAAACATCTAGAAGCTTCCAGGAGGCGCTCAAACCCTAATTTCAAATTCACCTTTTCCCTCCAAAGAATGGCGTCCCTTTTTCTCCATTAAAATATTTCACTTTTTAAAATAAAATCAAATCTCACAAATAGGCATCCCTTTCTTCATCTCAATATTTAACATTTAAAAGATATAACTTATCTCTCCATGACGCCTGGACCCTCAAAGTTCCCCTTTTTAAAAACAACTTAAGTTGTACTGCTAGGCAAGGGGTATAATATTAAAATATAATATTATAATGAAAATACTTATCTCTCCAAGAAAAATGCGCCCAAGGCCAAGAATTGAAGTGCCAACTGAAACAACCGAAGAAGATGACCAGCTGAACTGAACCCAACCTGTCCACTGCTAAAAATAGAATTTACTAAAAATAGTAAATTCGTGAAGTTGCCCGGAATGCCAAACTGAACACACCACTGCGAAGCTCTCTGAAAACCCAGAAAGACTCCGCAATCAGAAACCCAAACTTCGAGCAACAAACTCCTCAAAACTAGGAAACCCTAATTTCACCATCCGCGTAGCCTACGGGTCTCCGGAATAGGCCACAACGTCAACTCAAGGACACCGAAGGGGACATACAACTTTTGCTGCATTATGTGCGCCCTGTTCCAACCCATGCTCTGCCATGGGTTGGGGAACTGTGAGTAGTGCGCGTAGGCCAAATATGATCCACACTTAGATTTACTAACTCTAGGCCATGCTAATAATTGCCACTACCACTACAGTATAGCAGCCTAGTACCTAGGAGGCACGCATAGGCATGATGCAGAAACAAAAGCACTAGCACAAGCACTAGCACTAGGACCGTATGGAGGCATGGAAGAAGCATCTCCAACAACACCAAGTCCCTGTCCAACTCCAACACTCACCAACTCCTGCTTTTATTTCTTTTTCATTTTCTTTTTGCATTTCAAAAGTTTCTAATTGCACCTGCACTTCACGAACAACCTCAGGAGGTGCTGTAGTGCAACCCACTGCATCATGGGCGGGTATGGGTGCAAGATGGTATTTTAATCTATTTATGCCTCCATGATATTGTTTTGCAGTAGAAACATTTGGCGTCTCCTTTTTTCATTCCGAAAAATATTTCAGCATGTTTCCAAGTAGGGTCTTTTCTGACTGGGGTTTGAGACATTGTGAAAATAATAATACGGTTTGATTTGAAAATGAATGTGGCTGCAAAAGTAGGGTTTCTAAAATTATTTAAGTTGCAAGTAGGGTTTGTAAAAAATATATGCAAACTCAAAAAACAATGATTTTACAAATTACAATGAATTATTTGTTAAAAAAACACAAAAAAATCAATTAAAATCGAACTTACCTCTTAGATTTGGTTTCTTGGAAATGCAATGCAAACTCCTCCCAATCACCGGGTAATGAGCTCTCGTAATGCACCTCCTCTTTGCTGGTATGAAGCTCCCCCCAAATGATATATGACCCTCGATTTGTCTTCAACAACTCTATTGGTTGGCTCCCTCTTCTCCTCCTATTTTTCTTCATAACCTCTCTTCTCCTTCTATTTTGCCAAATGAATGAAATGAGGTTGCTTTTAGGGCTAAGAAGAAAATATAAGTAAAAAAAAAATATTAAAAAACTTGAGTTTCTGTTTTTTTTTGGCCTTTGCTGCACCAACCACATCCAGGGGTCGGGACTTGCCTGGACGCGTCTGGACGCAGCCACGTCCGCGCGCCTAGGACGCGGCTAGGGTCTGGCGGAGCGCGACTCGCCGTGTCCGGGCGAGTCCCGGGACTATGAGTGACAATAAATCAAATATTAATCTGACCACCATTAGAACTCACCATGGCCATAATTAGAAAGCATTGCACTAAATTGTTGGTGGAATAGAGCAAGACCAAGTGCTAAAAATAACACCTACTAAAAATAGAAATTTTCAAAAAATAATGAGTCAAATCACCAAATTGATCTAATCGGAGCCCAATTGGAACTTACTAAAAATAGCCATTGCTAAAAATAGCAACTTTGTTGGAAAAGATCCAGAAAAAACCCAAAAAAACCCACAAAAACTCACTAGAAACATCAATTTACTCCTTTGAACATGCTGACACAAACCTGGGACGTTAGCACCAACTACGAAGCAAGAGAACCCGAAAAAGGGAACATTATAGTTTGGTTTTTTGTTTAATTGTTTCTTATAATATATTAAGTTCCTCAACTATTGTATTGTCCCTTAAATTACAAAGCTAATTTAGATTAGTGGTATTAGAACTTATTCACTACTGCATGTAGCATCGCATGTAGTCAGGATAGCAAAAGATTGGTTTGAACAAAAGAGATCTGTTTGATTATTTTTTGATAGGTGTAAATGATTGCAATGGGTACTAGAGAACAAGTTGTTGGCTCCTTAGATCTTTGACCTTGTTGATCAAGGTGGCTTTGGAAAGACTTTGGGCAAACATGATAATCCAATTTACACAAATGCTCCAAAACACCCTAAGCATTTTATGAGCCACAATAGATAGGCCACTTGACAATCCAACTCCCTTCGAAGTCTAGGTAAACTTTACATCAGCATCTTTGAAGGAAATATTGATGTAGATGCTGTTGATACTTGATTTCCAAATTGGAAAAATATTTCTTTGTAACTATTTTTTTGATTAAGAGAAAATCACAATTAACCTTTTCAAAGCCAAAACTCATGTTTGACAATGGTGGGAGGCTAGCCTGGTAGCCAAGGAGGAATTACAAGAGATAAACTATGTTCAAAAAGTGAATCTCACTTAGTGAGATTTTGTAGAGTTCATCAAGGAATTTTTTTTCCTACAGGATATGTATGAAGAAAAGCACATCTATTGGCAGCTACCTAGACAGAAAGATCAATTGGTGCAGAAGTACACCAATAGTTTCCATGGATTGTCTATAAAACTTGTCTTCAAGGATTTTGAGAAATATAAATTCCTCAAGTACCATAGTGTTCTTCACCACTACATCTAGATAGAGATGATATTTGTAAATGTTGAAAGTTGAAACCTTGGGGATTACCTACCATTATTTGGTGAAGATTGAAGAGGAATACAGCTCCAAAGGTAAGAAAGACTCTTTTGTAGGTGTTAAACCAAGGGGAGACAATAAGGCTAGGTTTGTTGGAGAGCAATAAGGCTAGGATGCTTCACCATAAAAGAAAACACTGAAGTAAAGTGGTAATAAGACCTAGAAAGACATACACGTGGTGCGAGATTCAAGAGCTTGTGGCATGACCATAAGGACTATAGTTAGGAATGATCTCCTGGCAAACTTGTAGAAGATGGAGATAGATTTTTCACCATTACTTGTAGATCCCTTTGAGTGGATAGGGGGGAGGGGTGTGAATCATTGATGCAAATCAATATATCACCATCACAAAGTGGGTAAATGGGAAGGCCCTATGTTTCATTTGTGGAGAAGTTAGAAAGACTTATCTTTGTCAAGATGTGAAGAGATTGAAATGATAATTACCTCACTTACATCTACAAGCCATTAGATGGATGAATTAGGGTAGATACACGTGCCAGGATAGTGTTGTCTATCATATTTTATTAGCCACTTCAAAGATGAGGTGATCTATGTCATGGTACTCCTAATATTTTGTTGGGACAACCCATGTGCAAGCATTATTGTGTTTATGGGATTAGATCTTGGATCATCATCATCAAATTCTGCAACAAAAAGTATAGGATACTAGAAAATTAGAAATAACTCTCGTAAAGATAGTGTCATTGATCAATGCAAAGTAGTGTCAACGTGTAATTGCTTATACTTCATTATTAGACTTAATGAAGAACAAAAGATCACAACAACCACGTGCTCCAATACCAACTTTGTTAGCTCAACAAAAACATATGGATTAGATTCCTATAAGATATAAAGATGTGTACACTTTACCAAAATGTGTGCCTCTACATTGCTAGGTGAAGTATTTGATTGTTCTTGTCCTTGGCACATGATTGCCAAAGGATCTAGATCAATTTTGGAGAATGATGAGATCAAATGAAATTTATATGCTAATTGAAAGAGGTCACATTGCTCTAAGTGCCTTACATTGTAAAATCCCAATTAGAAAGAATGATCAAACATGGCAACTCTACATTGATTTGGGCCTTGAATAAGACCACTCTCAAGAACAAGTATCCAAAGCCTTGGATTAATGGTTTGAACTAGCTTGGAGGAGCCAAATGTTTCACAAGGATTCATATGAAATCAAGGTAGCATCAAGTTCTTTTCTATCCAATTGAAATCTAAAAGACCATCATCATGTTCAAAGAGGGCTTGTTTGAGTGGTTGGTTACGCTCTTTGTGACCAATGCACCAACCACATTCATGCAGATGATTAGTGATGTACTCAAGCCATTCATAGATATTTTTTGGTCTTCTACTTTAATGACATCCTCATCTTCACTAAGATGTGGGAAGAACTCCTACAATACGTTTAGTAGTTTCTTCTTTATGCAACTAATGGTGGCATGCCACTAGGAGACGACTCTCTGATACTACGTTAATGGCACTAACCCAAAAATCCTACACACAACTAGCAAATGAAAAGGGGTTTCCCTTTTGCTATAGGTCAACCTACAACAACTTATTTCCTAAGACTAACATGCACATGCAACTAAACACCCTCAACAACAAAAAACACACATTAGGAATTGAAATCCAAAACCTCATGTACAAGATACACCGCAAATGTTACATTTTGAACAACAAATAAATGACATCTGTATTAAATGACTTAGCATGTGCATTTAGGGACTTGAACTTACTTTGTTTTCCTCACTCTTTCTCTTCACACTTAGCTTCTCTACTTTCTTGGTCTCTTCTCTTGTTGGCATGGCTTGTACCTCATCCACCAGCCCTTGGCTTCACATGCAACCTCTCCATCCTTTGTCTGTAGTTTTCTCATTTTTTCCATGCCAATGTGGCTCTTGTAGCCTATGAGCACACCTCTTGTGTATCTACTTGCATGCAGCTAGCACCTCCTTGTGCTCCTCTTTTGTCTTGTGCCCCTCTATTGTCTTGTACCACTTACCTCTACCTTGGCTTCCACAACCTACATGCATCTATTGTGCGTAGGTGAGTTCCCTTGGTCTACTCATGGTGTCTCTTTCCATACAACCTCTCTGCCCACTCGTATCTTTTTTCATGCAATAGTTTCTTTTCTCCATGCTACCCTAGTCGGTCTCATGCATGACCTCCTTTTTTTGGCACTTGTGTATTTAACTCTTGTTCTCTCTTAGGCATTCTCTTACTTTGCCCACTTGTGTCCTCGAGTAGCCTACAAACAGTTTGCTATCATAACAATTCTTTTCCTTCTCTTGACAAGATGCTTTGTTGATTCCCATTGCTCACACCAAGACCCTAAGAGTCATGACCTTCCTTTGCTATGCCCTAGGATCATGGCTTCTCTATTCTCACATGGCTTCCTTTTTCTCTAGTTGTGCCCTAGGATTGTGGGCTCCTTTGTACGTGGCTTCTTCTTGTTTTCCTCCTTTAGGAAACTACCTTTTTGTTCCTCGTCTTCCCTTAAATTCTGCCCAAATTCTTTGGGTGTTCAAACTCATCTACCACCTCCTCGATCACCAAATTTGTAGTTAATGCTGGATGTGCCTTAGTCTAACCAAATTCCCTTGGATCATGTAAATCATTCTCCACATGTTGTTGGACATCCATAGATGTTGTCAAGTGTAGTTGAACAACTCATTCAATCATTCGGCCCCAACTTCTAGCTACACATTGTCCATTCAATCATAAATGTGCTCCTTCAAAATCTATGGCCTAATCCTATTGTCCAAATGTTGCCTAGGCCAATGAATGCCGACCTATGCCATATGCGAGTACTCCCATAATGCTGCTGACCAATATGGTTGCCAAAATTGACCTCCAAACATCTTTGCCATGCTTGCATTGCTTGTGGTGTCCTTTGTCCCATCATGGCCCTCTTTTTGTCTCTTCCCTACATCTAACATAGCTTGTATGGGCTCTTTTGCCACTCTTCCCACCTTCATGCAATCTATTGAGCTTTTTTGCAGCCCCATTGTACATTCTAGCAGGAGCCAACCATCTCATTGTTCTCCTACACATGCCTTCATCCAATAAAAACATTCACAACAATAACATTACTCTTTTGTAATTGAACTCCATTCCATGCCAGTAACCAAACTATCTTTGTTGCTTGCTTTTCTTACTTGTGGCCTCTTCTTAATCTTTCTGCCACTCTTCTACAGTACTAGCAACCTTCGTGCACTTCTTGAACATTGTATTGAACCCTTTTGTCGGCCTCTTGAGCTCTCAACCCACCATTCGAACTCTCTCCACAATGTTCCTTTGCGACATGTACAACAAACATTGAGCATGTTACGTTAAATTGCACCTGTATGCGTATTTGTAATGTCCCCTCAAGCCCCGAGATTTTCAAGGACCGTTAGCCTTTCCTTGGGAACCCGGAGGCTAGTTCAGTTAAAATTAGGGTTTCCTAATTTTGAGGAGGTTATTGTTCGAAGATGATAGTTTTAATGGCGGATTCCTTCTGGGTTTTCAGAGGGCTTCGCAGTGGTATGATCATTCCGGCATTCTGAGCACTTTTTGGAATTTACTATTTTTAGTAAATTCTATTTTTGGCAGCCTTCCAGATGAGCTCAGGTTGGTTGACTCTCCCGGTTTGATCAGTTGACTTCAAGTATGGGCTTCAGGGCATTTTCAGAGAAATGAGTTAAGTCATTTAAATTAAAAGTCACGTTAAAATGATATATTTTAATGTTGACCCTTGGCTTAGACTTAATGACTTAATGTTGTTTTAAAAAGGTGGGTCTTGAGGGTGGCGCCCTCATTAAGAGATGATTTTAATTATTTCCTAAGTCCAAAGCAAGATTATGATAGGCGCATATTTCAAAGTTTAATATTTAATTGAAATATCAAATCAAGAGCTTGAAGGCAAAAGTACGCCCATCATTGAGGAGAGGGGATTTTGACCTAAAATCAGATTTTAGGGTTTTGCGAAGTCAACGGAAGAATTATAAAGAGGAGTCGTAGTGCATCATTTCATCATCTTGGAAAATACACCGTTATGCTGCCGGATTGATTCTGGATTGCTTCGAGGGATGAAGACCTCCTAGTTTGGGCATCGCTTCATGTTTGCAAGACAACATCTAGTGGTGATTTATTGTACTGTGAGTTGCATTTGAGTTCGTGCATTATAAGCATCATTGTAATCCTTAGTTTCTGATTTTCTGCATGTTAGAGGTTTTTCTAAGTTGCATTTTAATACAGCAGATTGCATGTTTAATTCATATCTTGAAAAATATAAAAAAAAGAGTTCTGGGTATAACATATATCTCATTGTTTAGGGTAGGCGTCTCAATTCCTAAGTTTTCAGATTTTATTGTTAAGAAATGAATTTTTAAAAGGAGGCCGTACCTTTCAGCTGGGCCGTACCTCTTGTGATGCATTGGGATTCGAAAAAAATAAAATGGAAGCATTTTGAACAGTTATAGAGTCTTAAGCTGGTCGCCTAGGTCATTGAAGTTGATTGCATTTGATCTCAAGTCAATAGAAGGTCATTCTGGGAAGATATGAGCATTTTAGTAAATCTTAGGGTTGCTGATTTATGCACTTAACGAGCAGATTTGTGACAGAAATCAGTATTTCCGGATTGTAATATTTGAAGGCTATTGGTTGGTATTACTATGCACAGTAAAGGTGGTTTCATGTGATG
The DNA here is from genome assembly GCA_007258455.2 of Sequoia sempervirens. Taxonomy (NCBI): domain Eukaryota; kingdom Viridiplantae; phylum Streptophyta; class Pinopsida; order Cupressales; family Cupressaceae; genus Sequoia; species Sequoia sempervirens. The sequence goes on along the minus strand of VDFB02007053.1, from coordinate 21,287 downwards.
TACTGATGAGCTTCTAATTTCATAAGATATTGGCAGGCCAAAGGCTCTGAATTGTAAGACCGACAGTAGTACTGGCGTTAATTCTATTGCTTAAATCGATTGTGTTCTTATTTCCATTCAAAGTTATTGTAATAGTGAGATCTCCGCCCTATGGTCGCTACTATCCCATCCCGGGTTAGCAAGCACATTCTGGGTGTTGAGTAGTTTCATTTCTCAGCATCTTTCTTTCAAGCATCGTTTTGTTTTCACTCCGTCATATGGTCGCCCCTCACTCCGCTTTGGATTGGGTAGCACATACTTGGCGTCGAGTTCCTTTTCCAGCATAAGCAGTTTATTTTAGATCCTCTGACCAATGCTCACCATCATCGGTGCCATTCTGGTTAGAGTTGCTTTCTTGCACGTTTTGGTTTTCTCATCTAACCTTAACGGGTGCACTGCTTTGTAATGTTGTTAATTGTAAATTGAAAAAACGAAAAAAATTGGCTCGGTATATTTCAGTGGTATCAGAGCCACGCATCCTGCCATCCTGTGAAATCAGCCTTCTATGAGTGACAGAGAATAGAGGTATTTGGCAAGAGTATACAAGAGGGATACAGTTCAGACACAGTTGTATCAACCTCCAGAAGGTCAAACAGCTTCAGAGATTTTGAGGGCTAATTGGGAGCCTTCACAAGAAACAGAAATGGGGGATAATGAAAGAAATGAAAGGATTCTTGGTGGCGGTGAAAGAAGTTCTGGCAACAGAGATGACAGTGGAAAGGGAAGAGAGAGATCTACGAGTCCCGGGAAGGAGTTTGGGAAAAAGATGGATGCCTTGATGGACATGGTATCTCTCATGATGGGGAGAATGGGGCAGAATACTGTTCCACAGAACAACTCAGGCCACAGAGGGGAGCATAGTGCTTCCAACCAGCATGATGAGCATGCAGCCCGGACAGTGTCAAACAACACTTACATCTCTTCCAGACCATTCAAGCCCACTTTTTTAGTTCCTGTAGTCAATCAGCCCGAACCTGAAGAGAATGCTTCATGGGTGGAGCAGTTGAGGGTTGGCCGTACTGAGTATGACTCTCTACCTGTTGACATCAGGATGGATATGTCCTTCAATGATTTCATGGATCATAAGAGGAAGAACAGAGGGCAAGGAAGGAACTTTGATCAAAGAAGACCATCAAATCAAGGAGACTTGTACCAAGCTGTCAACAAAGTTATACTTCCTCATTTTGATGGGAGTGATACAAGTTCAGCCCGAGCTTGGATTCAAAAGCTGGATAATTATCTAGCTCTCAGACCAATGGCGGAAGATGAAGCGATTAAGTTCGCTACGCTACACCTTGATGGGGTGGCGCACGAGTGGTGGTACCATGGCCTCGTCACTCTAGGCCATCGGTCTATCACAACATATGATGAGTTCACCACTAGGCTCATCGAAAGGTTTGAGAAAAAAGATCCTGAGATCCATTTCAGAGAGCTTGCTCAATTGAGACAGTATGGTACAGTTGAAGCTTACATCGCGGAGTTTCAGAGACTCTCAGTCATGGTGACTGGAATCACAGAAAGGAGATTGGTGATTCTTTTTAGTGAAGGGTTGACAGAACCCCTAAAAGGCTGGATTAAAGCCTTTGATCCTCCAACACTGCAAGAGGCCATGAAAAAGGCAAGAAACATGGAGTGGGCTGCTCCTAAGGCGAAATTTCAGTCAAACTCCCCTTTTCAGAAAAGGGATAAAGGAAAAAGGCCTCAGTATAAAAATAATTTGAGACCTCAGAACAAGGAGTTCAAGAATCGCAATCCCCATGTCACCAGGTTGGATCAAGAAACCCTGAATGAACTCAGAAGAAAGGGGTTGTGTTTTCGGTGTCAGGAAAAATGGTCTCAAGACCATGTTTGCCCTAAAGGAGTCAAGTTCAATCAGATTGAGTACTATTCTGCTGGGGAAAGTAGTTCTGATTTTTCCGACCAGCAATCTGATTTTGAAGAAAATGAAGAAGATAGGGCTCCAGAAGAATCCGGAGATGAGAAGGGAAGTGGTGGAGTTTTAGCTCAACTCTCCAGTTTTCAAAGAAATGAATCTTTTAAGGTTCGTGGGATGGTCAAAGGGCAGCGAATCGTTGCTTTGATCGATACTGGAGCAACTCATAACTTCATTGATGAAGTTGTAGTAGCCAAGAAGGGGCTGCAAACAGAGGAGTTCGAAGGATTCAAGGTCATGGTTGCCGATGGATTTCATATTACTTGCACCAAGAAAATATCTAACATGACCATGCAGTTGGGCAACTACGAAGTTAAGGATGACTTCTATGTAGTTCATATTGGGGATACTGATGCCGTTCTAGGCATTCAATGGCTGCGATCTCTTGGGGAGATCTCTTTGAATCTGCAGACTATGGAGTTGAAGTTCCAATCAGATGGGAAGAGGATAGTTTTGAGAGGCATGTCCAATGGGGGTCCTCGGGTAGTGTCATTCAAAAGAATGGCAAAGCTGATCCGTCACGATCAAGCTGAGTGGGTTGCCGAATGCATGATACTTCCTGCTAGTTCTGTTGAGACTAAGCAAGACCAACCTCCTGATATCCAGTCACTACTCACGAAGAAGAGCAAAGTCTTCGCAGATTTGCCTCCTGGACCACCTCCTGAACGGGGTTCAGAACACATCATAGAGCTCAAAGAAGGAGCCAAACCGGTAATCACAACTCCATATCGGTATCCGAAGAGGCAAAAGGATGAGATCGAGAAGAATATTCGGGAACTTTTGGAGATGGGTTTCATACGCCCAAGCAAGAGCCCATTTGCTTCTGCAGTGGTTCTTGTGAAAAAGAAGGATGGTACCATGCGCATGTGCGTGGACTATCGTGCTTTGAACCAAAGCACCATCAAAAATAGATACCCCATTCCCAGGATAGATGAGCTCATTGACGAGCTACATGGGGCCAAGTTCTTTTCGAAGATAGATTTGAGATCGGGTTACCAAGATACGAATGAGGGGATCGGATGTGGAAAAAACAGCCTTCAGATGTCACTATGGCCATTTTGAATTCTTAGTCATGCCATTTGGGTTGACTAACGCTCCGGCAACCTTTCAGTCTTGCATGAACCGGGTCTTTCAGAAACAGTTGCGAAGGTTTGTGCTGATATTTTTTGATGATATTCTGATCTACAGCAAGACTTGGGAAGATCACCTCAAGCACTTGGAGGAAGTGCTTAGTATCATGGAATCTGAGAGTTTGTTCGCAAAAGCTTCCAAATGTGAATTTGGAATGGTGGAGCTATTGTACCTTGGCCACATAATCAGTGCTGAGGGAGTAAAGGTGGATCAGGAGAAGATCAAAGCAGTGGTTGATTGGCCACCACCTAAAAATTTGACTCAGTTGAAAGGTTTTTTGGGCCTTTGTGGTTTCTATCGGAGGTTTGTTAAGGGGTATTCTCAGAATGCGGCTCCCCTTACTGATCTCACCAAAAAGGGAGCCTTTGTTTGGTCAGAAAAGGCTCAAGTTGTTTTTGACAAATTTAAGAAGATCATGAGCTCGTGCCCAGTTTTGGCTATCCCTGATTTCTCCAAGCCATTCGAGCTGCAGTGTGATGCATCGGGTGAAGGAGTTGGTGCTGTCCTGATGCAAGACAAACACCCTATTGTGTTTGAAAGCCGAAAATTAAGGGGTGTGGAAAGGTCATATTCAATTTATGACAAAGAAATGCTTGCCATTATGCATGCATTAGCCAAGTTCCGACAGTACTTGGTGGGGAACAAATTCGTGGTTAAGACTGACCACAACAGCCTCAAGCATTTTATGCACCAAAAGGATCTAAATGAGAGGCAACAGAAATGGGTGAGTAAGCTGCAAGCTTACGACTTTGACATTGAATATGTCAAAGGGAAAAATAATATTGTGGCTGATGCACTGTCGAGGAGACCTCATCTTAGCTCATTGTGTGAGCTTACTGCAGATTGGAGAGATATGTTGCTTGCTGATTATGCAAAAAATCAGTTTGCAACCAGCATCCTGGAAGGTACTTTCCATGATGAAAAGTACCAGGTGGTTGAGGGATTGATTCAGTATAAGGGAAGAATCTTTCTGGTGGCTGATTCTAAGCTCAAGAAGAAGATTCTTTTGAATTTTCATGACATTCCAGTTGCTGGTCACCAAGGTTTTTTCAAGACCTATAGGCAGATCCGAGAAAGGTTTTCTTGGAAAGGTTTGAAGAGGGAGGTTCAACGCTACATTCAGGAATGTCCTGTTTGTCAAGCAAATAAAAATGAGCATACATTGCCAGCCGGTTTGCTGCAACCACTTCCAATTCCCAATCAAAAATGGGAAAGCATTTCGATGGATTTCATCACTGGGTTGCCCAAGGCTCAAGGGAAGGATTGCATTTACGTGGTAGTTGACAGATTAACCAAGTTTGCTCATTTCTTTGCCATTACCAGCACTTTTTCTGCAGCCCAAGTTGCAGATTTGTTTTTTCGAGAAGTGTTTAGGCTTCATGGGTTGCCAAAGAATATTGTAAGTGATAGGGACAGCAAGTTCCTAAGTACTTTTGGCAGGAAGTTTTCAGAATGAGTGGTACTGTGCTCACTCCAAGCACGAGTTATCACCCTCAAACTGATGGGCAAACAGAAGTGGTGAACAAGTGGTTGGAAGGCTACTTGAGAAATTATGTGTCCGAACAGCAGAAAGCTTGGGTTAAGTGGCTGCATATAGGCGAGTACTGCTACAACTCTACCTTCCATATGTCAATCAAAATGTCTCCTTTCTTGGCACTTTATGGGTATGAAGCACCCAGCTTTGCAGATTTGGTGTTTGGTGACAGCAAAGCACCATTAGCCAAGGATTTGTTGCAGCATAGTCAGGACATAATGAGATCCTTGAAGGATAATTTGCAGATTGCACAAAATCAGCAGAAGTTGTATGCTGATCAGAAGCGTGTAGAGCGTTCTTTTGAGGTTGGGGATATGGTCTATCTCCGCTTACAACCTTATAGACAGTCAACTCTCAAGAAGAGTGGAGCTGAGAAGCTCAAACCTCGCTTCTATGGGCCGTTTAGGGTCATCAGAAAGGTTGGGGCAGTAGCTTATGAATTAGAGCTACCTTCAGATAGCAGAGTGCATAACGTCTTCCACGTGTCTCGCCTCAAGAAGGCACTTGGACACAATGTAGTTGCTTCTTCACAGTTGCCACCATTGGATGAAGAAGGACATTTGGTTCTAGTTCCCGAGGAGATACTTGATGTCAGAGAACGTTCATTGAGGAATAGAACTATCAGAGAATGTTTGGTAAAGTGGAAGAATCTGCCTATGGAGGATGCAACTTGGGAAAGTGATGAAATATTGCAGCATCCTAGTTTGCGATTGCTTGAGGACAAGCAATCTTGGGGAGGGCGGACTGTAATGTCCCCTTTTCAAGCCTGACATTTTCAGTGACCGTTAGCCTTTCCTTGGGAACCCGGAGGCTAGTCGGAAGTTTAAATTAGGGTTTCCTAATTTTGAGGAGGTTATTGTTCGAAGATGATAGTTTTAATGGCGGATTCCTTCTGGGTTTTCAGAGGGCTTCGCAGTGGTATGATCATCCCGACATTCTGAGTACTTTTTGGAATTTACTATTTTTAGTAAATTCTATTTTTGGCAGCCTTCCAGATGAGCTCAGGTTGGTTGACTCCCGGCTTCAGTTTGATCAGTTGACTTCATCAGTATGGGCTTCAGGGCATTTTTAGAGAAATGAGTTAAGTCATTTAAATTAAAAGTCACGTTAAAATGATATATTTTAATGTTGACCCTTGGCTTAGACTTAATGACTTAATGTTGTTTTAAAAAGGTGGGTCTTGAGGGTGGTGCCCTCATTAAGAGATGATTTTAATTATTTCCTAAGTCCAAAGCAAGATTATGATAGGCGCATATTTCAAGGTTTAATATTTAATTGAAATATCAAATCAAGAGCTTGAAGGCAAAAGTACGCCCATCATTGAGGAGAGGGGATTTTGACCTAAAATCAGATTCTAGGGTTTCGTGAAGTCAAGCGAAGATTATAAAAAGGAGTCTTGTGCATCATTTTGGTCATCTTGGAAAATACACCGTTATGCTGCCGGATTGATTCTGGATTGCTTCGAGGGATGAAGACCTCCTAGTTTGAGCATCGCTTCATGTTTGCAAGACAACATCTAGTGATGATTTATTGTACTGTGAGTTGCATTTGAGTTCGTGCATTATAAGCATCATTGTAATCCTTAGTTTCTGATTTTCTGCATGTTAGAGGTTTTTTCAAGTTGCATTTTAATACAGCAGATTGCATGTTTAATTCATATCTTGAAAAATATGAAAAAGAGAGTTCTGGGTATAACATATATCTCATTGTCTAGGGTAGGCGTCTCAATTCCTAAATTTTCAGATTTTAATGTTAAGAAATGAATTTTTAAAAGGAGGCCGTACCTCTCAGCTGGGCCGTACCTCTTGTGATGCATTGGGATTCGTAAAAAATAAATTGGAAGCATTTTGAACAGTTATAGAGTCTTAAGCTGGTCGCCTAGGTCATTGAAGTTGATTGCATTTGATCTCAAGTCAATAGAAGGTCATTCTGGGAAGATATGAGCATTTTAGTAAATCTTAGGGTTGCTGATTTATGCACTTAACGAGCAGATTTGTGACAGAAATCAGTATTTCCGGATTGTAATATTTGAAGGCTATTGGTTGGTATTACTATGCACAGTAAAGGTGGTTTCATGTGATGTACTGATGAGCTTCTAATTTCATAAGATATTGGCAGGCCAAAGGCTCTGAATTGTAAGACTGACAGTAGTACTGGTAGTTATTCTTGCTTGTTTAAATCTGGTTGTAATTCTCAATCTCAATTAATTTATTGTAATAGCTAGAACTCCGCCCTATGGTAGCTACTGCCTACTCTGGGTAGCAAGCACATTCTGGGTGTAGAGTAGATTCAGTATTCAGCATTTCCTTCAAGTTTGCTTTCAGTATTAGTTGAAATAGTATAACTCCGCCCTATGGTCGCTACTACCCATTCTGGGTGAGCAAGCACATTCTGGGTGTTGAGTAGTTTCATTATTCAGCATTTCATTTCAAGCTTTGCTTTCTGTAATCACTCCGTCATATGGTCGCCCCTCACTCCACTTTGGATTGGGTAGCACATACTTGACGTTGAGTTCCCTTTTGTATCTTGAGTTTATTTTCTTGCACGTTTCGGTTTATCCATCTAACCTTAACGGGTGCACTTGCTTGAATGTTGTAATCTGTTATTTGAAAAACGAAAAAATTTGGCTCGGAATATTTCACCTAAAGCGGAAACAGACACAGTTCATTTCCCACATTAATCCTTCTGAGAAAAACACATGTAAATTCAATAGCAAGCAACAACACAGATGAAAGATAAGACAAAAAACCAGAACACACAGATTTACGTGGGGAAAACCCTTTCGGGTAAAAAACCCCACACTCCAAAGATCGAGCCATTGTATTATTCAACAACGAAAGGTTACAATACAATCCAGGCTCATAGCCTTTTCAGAGACTACATCTTGTTCATTCTGGAATCAATCTGGTAGCAAACTCTCCCTGAGAGATCAACCATGGCATTCATGATCAGGAGAGATTCCAGCATAACCCTGCCTCTCTCTTCCTCTGCTTCGGCCTCATGGCCTCGGCCTTTCAGCCAGCCACTCGGCCCTCTCTCTTCGCTTCTCTCTCTGTGTCTACTCTCTTTTTTTTTTCAGAACGTTCAATGCATACATGTATGCATTCGTTCTCAACAGGCTCAGTGAATCAGTTCGTTTCCAACTGTTGGATCACAACGATCGAATCATCCAGCTCAGCATCATAGATGTTTCCACTTCCTTGCATAGAAGATAATACGTCCAGGTCACACCACGTAGGACAGTCTTCACTCAGTCAAGGGCATTCAACTTGTGTCGCATGTCGGTGAGACACTAACCGTGTCTCCTCGATGCCACAAAGCCCATATCGTCTTTATCGCCAAGAGTCTTCACTATCGGCAAAACGTTACACCGAGTCCAGAAAGCTATCGCTCGGACTTCCCCTTGTCGCCAAGACATCTTACCGAAGTTCCCAAGTCACATCGACCTCAGCATTCTCATCGGCGAGACAATTGCCATTCGATGAGACATCATATCGATGTTCAAAGGTCACTTCGAAATGTCCAACAGTCGGCAAGACTATTGTCATTCGCTGAGAGATTACATCGAGCCCTCAAGTCATACCGAACACCAAGCAGTCGCCAAGAGTCATACCGACATCAGGATTCCCATCGGCAAGACTATCGCTCTTTGCCAAGACTGCATAACGAGCTCACATTTCACCTCGAAGACTTCTGTCGGTGTAATGTCCCCTTTTTCTGCATGATCATGTTTGATGGTGGTTAGCCTATTTCTCAGACTCTCGTAGGCTAACAGGTTGGGTTAGAGGGTCAGTGGCATTATTTGATGAGTTTTGTCGTTCTCAGTTCAGAGACCAGTGATTGGTTCACAGCAGGCGTTAGCAGTGTAGGAGTTGACAGCTTCTGACGACACAGGATTTTATGGTGTTTTGAGTGAGTTATGGGTTTTTAAGTGATTTAAATATTAATTGATTTAATATTTAATTATAAAGTCAAATTGACTTTATATTTTTAAATCACTTAAATATTCTCTAAAAGTGATTTAATATTTTAAATCACTTAAATGAATAAAGTGCGCCCAAGTATTTAATTCATATACTATTGAAATGAATTAAATATTATTTAAAAAGATTTTAATATCCAAAAGTGGCGTATCTTTCTTGGGATTCGTGCCTTTGCATAAAAGGGCATTTCTGGCAATGAGAAACTCACCTTTTGACAATTTCGACTTTGCCTTGTGCTATTTCCTGTGCATTCTCCTGTGATCAGGGTTTGAACAATTTTTTCCATTGAAGAACGATAACTCTTCAGTGTTGAGCACTTTTGAGGCTGTGAGAGATCAGCTGAATTTGTGCAGTTTGTGAGAGCTTCATACAGAGGTTCTACTGAGCTTGAGCTGTGTTTCCTATTGGATTTCTTTATCAGTTTCAGAGGGTTTTGGGAGATGGCGCCTTCATTTCATCTGGCAAACATCATTCTTCTTGGCCGTACCTTCTAAGGGAGAATTCAGGTTATTTGCGGTGAAGTGCGTGGCTCTTGTGCAAGGGCGTTTGGGAATTTCTTGGAGAAACGCCTTCTTTTCTGAGGGTTTCTCTTCATCATTTTAGGCGTTTGGCTTGTACTCTTCATCTGCCACCGTTTTCAGGCTGGATTTTGCATTCTGTAGCTTTCTACACCAGATTTGGTCAGTTCTTCACCATCTTGGCTGGCAAACTGGACTACTTTCTTAAATAAATAATCTGGACACTTCCGGGTATGTTTATGAGTTCTAAATCCATTGTTGAGCTTATTTATTATCTTCTGTATTGTCAATTCGCTTGAAATAACTCAGATTTACATTTTATATGCATTTATGCTGTGCGCTCCTTCTCTTCTGTCTATCAAATATTCTCTAAAAAACTAAAAAACACTTAAAGATTTAAGAAAAATTGGGGTTTTGAGTTGAGAGCCAGCAGGGTTCATCACAGTCGGCCAGACATTCCACATTCGCTGAGACTTCATACCGAAGCCTTTGTGTTTCTCCGATGACTCCATGTGAAAGCTTATCGGTGTGACTTCTCCCTGTCGCCAAGAGTTCATAGCGAACCCTTATGTCACTCCGAAGACTCCTAGTGTATAACCGTCGGTGAGACCAACCCACTCGGCAGAGGGTTACACCGAACACACCAAGTCACATCGAAAGTAAACCCGTCAGACTATCCAGTCGGCCAGACATCTCCCAGTCGCCAAGACTTCATGCCGATAGGAGCAAGTCATGCCGATTACCACATCGGCCAGACAAACCAAAGGTCACGCCGATATCGGCAAGACTTCCTATCGTCACCGAGACATCATTCCGACAGTCTAGGTTACGCCGAAGGTTTCAGATGCCAATCGCCAAGACATTTAGGAGGTCACAGCGATAGTCAGGATCAACTAGCAGATCGGCCAGACAACAGGAATGTCACAGCGACCATGCTTTCTCAAAGGTTTCAGCCTGTGAGATTGAGGCAATAATTCCAACAATCTCCCACTTGACGAAGATCACACAGTCACCTCCAAAGCAACCAGAAACTAGGAACACACTAGCTCCACCAGTTCAGACCCCGCAACACTCTCGACACCCGACCAGCAAGCTTCCGCAGATAACAGTCCACCAGACAATCTGCAACAAAGACCAGGCATCCAACTGCAACTCACTGTCTTAAGATCAAAGGCATCGCAAGTCTACCAATAACAACACATAAAAAATGCAACCATGTAGTACCAAGGAAATATCCACAATGATATGCACAACTTGCAACACAACGCTACAAGAAACATTTCTCTCACCACAAACCTTCACGGCGACAGAGAAACTCTGCACATCATCTTCCTGTAGAACATCCTCCTACATGCACTTCTAACAGCCAGCTGTGTCAATAATGATCTCCTTCACATCCCAAAAGAAAAGCATTAACAACATCCATCCGTTCAATCACCAAGATCAAACCAACTTTAAAAACATGGATGTAAGCCTCTCAAGGAAGATCAAACTAGTTCATTTCCCATTTCAGGAAATCAGCCCATACGTCATCTCCTACCAATTCTCATCAATAAATAACATAACACAGAAACTCAAGGAGATTAAAGTAATTGTACAACTTCCACTATGAATCCTCCAGAATCATTAAACAGCAATTCAAGATCCATATCATGAAAGTGAACATTAAACACATCTGAAAAATATAATAGGCCAAATACCTTCCAGATATACTGCCGAGCAGACCAAGAGTGGGAACGAGAATACTCCTCCAAGATATACAAGCCATCATGACTAATCCAAGAGAAATCTCCTCATTGGTCTCTTATTGAACTCACGTTCAACCAAGGTGCAGCCTTCTCGGACTTTTAGACCATTGTCAAAGCTCCAATCAGCTGAATCAGGAACTTATCATGACACCATGATCTACACATCTCCTTAGGAGATACCATGCTTCAAGTGACTTCTCCATTGTCTTTAAGTACAATGCACAATGCCAAAACTCCAGTGCACAAACAAGAGTATACCATGACATACAACAAATAGACTCAAAACCAATATCACCTATCAAGCACCACCAACACCTTAACCAAAGACTCCAAGCGTCCTCCATGGTTCCAAGATGTTGCACATCTTCAAATGATGTCCATGCAAATGCGAAAGAACCCTTCTGCAGCAACAGGATCTAAAAGTTCTCCCTAGAAACATCTGCAACACCAAAGAAGACCATTCACCACCATGTGATGAATCCACAGTCATTGCTAGAGCTCCCGTTGAAACATGACACCCGAGCTCTCCAAGCATCATGACCACCTGCTTCAGGTTCCCATAACCGACTATTCAGGTACTCTATAGTATCTATCCTCTTATCTCAAAACAATCACACCAATGCACAAGTGACCAACGACAAGGCCAACTAACAAGTCTGCACCAACAATGAATCAATCCTCGTGGATAAAGACAGTCCACATCCAAGTTATCTCACTGCAGCCAATGGGTAGCTAATCCATCAACCGCATAACTTGTAGATCACAATCATCGAACATGCAAACCCATCATCACATTGGAAACTGCAACACTGAGATTTCAAAGAGAATATCCACGTAGACAACATGACTCAAACACCAGATCATGCCAAATCTGATTTGCCAATCATGTACACAACGAGCACCATAATCAAGGAACCCAAAAGCACTACCACAAGAATGCTAAGTGACGAATCACTTACCAACACTCCCATGCAAAGAAGAAATCACACCTCCTCAAACCATGCACAAAGCATGCATGCAAAACTACAACTATCTCATCCAGTACCACCCCAAAAGCCAGGGTCTAGAAAATAGCTTAACAACAACTCCACAAAACCACAAGTTTTGCTTAACCGTGTAAAACCTGCAAAACCACAGAGCCATGCAAGTACAAAACATCCTTAAAAGGAAAACAGTAGTTCAGGAAATCCAGGCCCCTTTCAGGCCAAATCTAAACCACCATGCACATGCATCCGAGATAGAGAGAAAGGCTATTTCAGAAGCTTGCAAATCATCTAATGATTAACTCCATAGCCTTCAAGCATTCGAGGTTAATAGGAAACAGTGCCTTCCAACACTAGGAACCACCACCTAGCATAAGCACTCTCTTCCATGGCTGAGAAACAACCTAGGCTTCTCCATATCACCCAGGAGCCTATCACACAGACACCCAATATGAAAGCTTTACTGCTACACAACCATGAAGCATAAAATCCACCTCATACTCCAAGGTTATACCTCTACTAGCCAGGAGACACAGATCACAACATGATCAACTCCCTTTTCCATCTTGACCATCCTTCAAGCTGCATGCTCTCTCAGAATACCACAAGGCTTCCACTCATCAAAGGATCAATACATCAGTCCATTCTTCTAGATTTCTTTCAGCCTATCAAGCTAAGAAATCTTCACAGGAGAAATACACAGAACCAACAACCAGAAGAAGGCTCTGATACCACTTGTAAGGGAAAATCTAGGCATCTCAGAGTAACCTCCAAGAACAGTAGTGCCTTCGGTAACTTTAATTTCGATTAGGTTGCCTCAAAGACACGTACAACTATGTCCTAAAGCGGAAACATACACAGTTCATTTCCCACATTAATCCTTCTGAGAAAAACACATGTAAATTCAACAGCAAGCAACAACACAGATGAAAGATAAGATAGAAAACCAGAACACACAGATTTACGTGGGGAAAACCCTTTCGGGTAAAAAACCTCACACTCCAAAGATTGAGCCATTGTATTATTCAACAACGAAAGGTTACAATACAATCCAGGCTCATAGCCTTTTCAGAGATTACATCTTGTTCATTTTGGAATCAATCTGGTAGCAAACTCTCCTTGAGAGATCAACCATGGCATTCATGATCAGGAGAGATTCCAGCATAACCCTGCCTCTCTCTTCCTCTACTTCGGCCTCATGGCCTCGGCCTTTCAGCTAGCCACTCGGCCCTCTCTCTTCGCTTCTCTCTCTGTCTACTCTCTTTTTTTTTTCAGAACCTTCAATGCATACATATATGCATTCGTTCTCAATAGGCTCAGTGAATCAGTTTGTTTCCAACCGTCGGATCACAACGATCGAATCATCCAGCTCAACATCGTAGATGTTTCCACTTCCTTGCATAGAAGATAATACGTCCAGGTCACACCACGTAGGACAGTCTTCACTCGGTCAAGGGCGTTCAACTTGTGTCGCATGTCGGTAAGACACTAACCGTGTCTCCCTGATGCCACAGATCCCATATTGTCTTTATCGCCAAGAGTCTTCACTATCGGCAAGATGTTACACCGAGTCCAGAAAGCTATCGCTCAGACTTCCCCTTGTTGCCAAGTCATCTTACTGAAGTTCCCAAGTCACATTGACTTCAGCATTCTCATCGGCGAGACAATCGCCATTCGATGAGACATCATACCGATGTTCAAAGGTCACTTCGAAATGTCCAACAGTCGGCAAGACTATCGTCATTCGCTGAGAGATTACACCGAGCCCTCAAGTCATACCGAACACCAAGCAGTCGCCAAGAGTCATACCGACATCAGGATTCCCATCGGCAAGACTATCGGTCTTCGCCAAGACTTCATAACGAGCTCACATTTCACCCCGAAGACTTCTGTCGGCCAGACATTCCACATTCGCTGAGACTTCATACCGAAGCCTTTGTGTTTCTCCGATGACTCCATGTGAAAGCTTATCGGTGTGACTTCTCCCTGTCGCCAAGAGTTCATAGCGAACCCTTATGTCATTCCAAAGACTCCTAGTGTATAACCGTCGGTGAGACCAACCCACTCGGCAGAGGGTTACACCGAACACACCAGGTCACACGAAAGTAAACTCGTCAGACTATCCAATCGGCCAGACATCTCCCAGTCGCCAAGACTTCATGCGATAGGAGCAAGTCATGCCGATTACCACATCGGCCAGACAGACCAAAGGTCACGCCGATATCGGCAAGACTTCTATCATCGCCGAGACATCATTCCGACAGTCCAGGTTACGCCGAAGGTTTCAGATGCCGATCGCCAAGACATTCAGGAGGTCACAGCGATAGTCAGGATCAACTAGCAGATCGGCCAGACAACAGGAATGTCACAGCGACCATGCTTTCTCAGAGGTTTCAGCCTGTGGGATTGAGGCAATAATTCCAACATATACAAGATGCTTGGTGGGTACAAGAATATTATTAAGGAGGCTGACCCCCTTTGAATATAACAATGAAACTCATATAAACCAATGATATGGTATTTTCCCAAAGATAATCGAACAAGGAATTATAAGCAATTCATATGGAGCAATAAATACGATTATAATATGGAACACAAATTTGATTTGAGGAGCAGCAAGTAATTATAAGAAGAGCTGCGATTATTAAGATTATGGGCAGCGATTAATTGAAGGTACTATGATTAATAGCAGCGATTGTTAAGGAAATAAAGCAAGCAAACTAATGCAGCGATTACCATTAAGAGGAATTAATACCAAGGAAATTGTGAACAAACCAAAAGGTGCAATTGGTCTAGAGTAAAGGACAATTATTATATTAGTCAAATCTATATGACAGCGATTAAGCCTAAGACAAATGGACACCTCCCTTGGGAAAGATACATCCTTTGTGAGGAGTTGTGATTCTTAGAAGAAGTCATGCCTTTGAAGTGGAAGAAGGAAGATATAAAGAATGGTTAAAGCATTGTGAGAAAAGGGGGGTAGAATTCAGACTTTTATTTATTACTGATTCCCAAAACTTGGATCACTGTATATAAAATGATAAACATGGAAACATCTATTATAAAGGTATAAATCATGGAAGGCTCCAAGATACATCCGCATGTTTTTAAGGATATAAATCAGGGAAAGCATTCAAGACTCAAGGACTATAAATTCATGATATATAGGAAGAACCATATACAAGCTAATGCATGATTTTGATGAAGAATTCAGGAACAGAAAATTGGATCTAGTCAAGGATCACATTTATTCTTACAGACAAATCAGAGGCATAATCAAGAAGGAATATACATAGCCTTCTCATCATAATTAACAGCAGGCCTCTTACATAATAACTATCTTTAAAAAGGAAAATCTGATTCTTCCCTTGACAAGAATCAAGACTTAGATCAGACATTAATTATAATGCAAAAGAATTATAATAATCTATACTCTTCAATATCCATATAATATAAGATGGTTGATGTTCATTTATCAAATATCTTGCAAATTTAAATCATATTTTACAAATGCTCCTACAAGGGACATTACAGCCTCTCGGCCTTAAACTAAACAATGTACAATCCCAAATTACCTGATTTATGAAGATTGGACAAACCAAATATGAAATACACGCTTAAATATATCTTTCAACTTTCATTAGCTCTTGAAACATCAATTACCATTGCAGCAGTAAACTTAATAACAAAGGTATAGGCATTAGAATAGTGGTTGTATCTTCAAATTGGCACAGTAAAAAATATATGCTGGTCAACTACCACCATGCTGACCACAAGTTCTTTTGATGATACAGGAGATTTGACGATTTATTTCAGAGTTAACTGCTGATATTGCCTGATGATTGAGATGGATTAGTTATTTGGCACTTTGTGACTTGAGGCAACATGACACTGATGGTTCTAATTTTAGATATATTGAAAACAAATCATAGAAGATAGGAACTTTAAAAAATGCAAATTTTGCCAAGTTGAAGAGAAATAACTAAGTGTTAGACTTAAGCCATTCTAATTGCATAGAAAGTGAGAGTGAAGGTAAACAAGATTGTCTCGTTGTGACCTTTTCACACATCGCCCCATTCAAAATGGGGACCCCCTAATTTTTGCTTTGTTCGGGTCTTTTGGCTTTGGTTTTGGGTTGTTTTGGGGCTGTCTCTCTTGGTTCCGTCTATCTTTCCGGGGATGTACTCATCTTTTGACCTGGTTTGAAATTTTGATTAAGTCTGAAGTGCAGTTTGATAGATTAGGGTTTTCATTCTTCAGGCTAGTTTGGGGTCAAATTGAGTTGGTATATCGAAATCTGAGCTTGACACTCTAATCAGAAGGCTTCCAGCAGGTTCTCATCAAATTTTCACTGAATTCTGACAACTTACTATTTTTAGTAAGTACTCAATTTGGGACTTTTTCTCTGGACTTTTGAAATTTTGACTGCTACACCATATTTGGAACACTTTGAGCTGCTTGCCTGCAAAATTTGAGTTGAATCAGACGACTTGCTATTTTTAGTAAGTCCCTTATTTGGGGTCTTTCTGCTAGGGTTTTCACGAAACTGATTGTTGCATTAGATTCAGGACACTTCAAAGTGCTTACACGCAAAATTTGAGCAAATTCTAACAACTTTATATTTTTAGCAAGTTTTGGCTTCGGGAGAATTTTTAGGGTTTGCATGTGTGATTTTTCAATGCATGTCTGGAGAATCTTTTTGGGTTTTTCGAGAGCTTTGCAATGATGTAACATGCAAGCCAAGATGATGACTTTTAGCAATTCTGGCTTTGGGGGCCATTTTTAGAGTTTGCATGTATGATATTTCAATGCATGTCTAGATATTCTTTATGGGTTTTTCGAGAGCTTCACGATGATATAATATGCAAGTCAAGTTGATGACTTGCTATTTTTAGCAGGTGCCCGCATGCAAACCAATTTTCTGGGTTTTTTTGGGTTTTTTGAGATCTCTCAAGCAGTATGACATGCAAACACATCCAACAGTTGGTTGGTCACTTTTTCAGGCACTTACTATTTTTAGCAGGTTCACTCCAATAGCCCCCAGAGCTTCAGTATCACAAATAGAGCAGTCCAGAGCAGAAACGGAGTCAAACAGAGGTCATTTGAGGCACATGCAAGTCAAATTAGGGTTTCCAGCTTTGATGCCTAAAATGAGGGGTAAAACTCGGAAAAAATGAAAAACTGATGTATCCCATCATGATCAGCATCCTTCAAGCAATCTATTGGTAAAATTTGAGTGCATTCGACATACTTACTATTTATAGTAAGTCACCTCCAGAATAGGGTTGAAAATAGCAGGTTGACACGAAGGCTAATGCGAACATGAGAGTTAGGTCATGAGGATCACGTGGAACAAATTTCAAGTCAAAAGGAGTTGCAGAAGTCCGAGAAGCAAGCAGTTACTAAAAATAGTAAACAAGGGCAAGTAGGCTAAGAATTGGCTAAGTGTTCAAGGCAAGAAAGTTTCTAAGGCAATGAGAACTGGCAGTAGCACCCCTAAAATGCGCCCATCTCATGAAGCCAATTGGAAAAAATTTCTAAGTCTTGAGAACTGGCAGTAGACCCTTCAATATGTGCCCTCAACTGGGAACTACCCCCTTCAAATGCGCCCTCAACACAAAGGAGATGCAAAATTTTCGAAGTGATGGAAATGGAAGTTGACCCCCTTAAATGCGCCCAGCTTGTGAAGGTGGCATGAAGTTTATCTAAGGCGTTGAAAACTGGCTTGACACCCCCTAGAATGCGCCCACCATGGAGTTGGATGATGAAAAACGTCTACGTGATGGTAAAATGGAAGCACCACCCTTGATATGCGCCCAAGTTTGTAAGGAGGCCTAAGAAATTTTCTAAGTGTTAAAAACTGAAAGTGCACCCCCCAATATGCGCCCATTGTGGAGATGTTGATTAGAAATTTGTCTAAGGCATACAAAATGGAAGATGGACCCCTCAAATGCGCCTATCATAAGTTGAATACTTGAAAATTTTCTAAGTCATGGCAAAATGGAAGCTTGACCTCCAAAATGCACCCAAGGTAGCTAGAGGCATAATTTTTTTTTCTAAGGCATGAACATTGGAAGAGGACCCCTCCATATGCGCCTAGAACATGGAGATGACTAGAAAAAATTCTAAGGTAGGATAAAATTGAAGCTACCCCCTTGAAATGCACCCATCATGAAGCAGAGTTAGTAGAAAATTGTCTAAGTGTTTGATAACGTTAGCAGGACCCATAAAATGCGCCCAACCTAGAGAAGTTAGTCTAAAAAGTTCCTAAGGCATGAAAATCAAACCATAAGGGTCCAAATGCGCCCAAGGTAGCGGGAGGCATAAAGTATTTCCTAAGGCAATGAAAAGTGCTTAACCCCTCCTCAAATGCGCCCAAGGTAACAAGGAGGTTGGAAACTCTTCTAAGGCACAAAATCAAAACCTCAAGGGGTCAAATGCGCCCAAGGTGGGATAGGTGAGCAAAAAATATTCTAAGGCAAAAAAAATAAAATGGAAGTGCTACCTAGTAAATGCACCCTCAAGGAGAAGTTGTTGGAAAATATTTTCTAAGGCAAAGACGACATGGGAGATGGCCTTATCGAATGCGCCCAAGACTAGAGAGGTTAAAATCAACATTAGTGAAAATATTTTGAGGTGTTAAAAAAAATTAAATGAACCCCTTCATGTACGCCCATGAGTAAACAGAGTTGAGAAATATTTTTCTAAGGGGAGGTATTTTAAAAGGTCAGGGGATCTTGAATATTTTCTAGGGGAAATAAATTTTGAATGACTTATGCCTTGGCTTGTGATTTCAAAATGGATGCCTGGCTTATGACAGATAAAATTTTCTAAGGGGAGACAAAATTTCCTAAGGCTCAAGTTGGATAAAAGTTTCTAAGGCACAGTTTCAAGGTACACAAAAAGTAAAATGCGCCCAAGAGGTATATGATGGGCGAAATTTTTCTAAGGAATGAAAATGAAAGCTCAAGTCTCCAAATGCGCCCTCAAGGTGAGAAGTTTTTCTAAGGCGTGAGGATGAAAACATCAAGATGATATGCGCCCCAACTTACAGATGTTAAATGCACTCATGATGAAAAGTCATGAAGAAAGCAAAATTGGCTAGAGGAAAATGATGAACCCTATCTGATCTAGAGATCAATCAGACCTTGGAAGTCAAAACATGGAATTTAGGTAAGTGAAGTGAATTTATATTATAAAAGGGTTTTGATACTCTTCTCTTTATTTGTTTTGCAGGATGAATGCCGGGACCAAAGCATGATGACTTGAGGTGATGGAACAAATACTCCAGGACAACATTACAACCCTGGAAGGGGATAAAGTTACATGTTTCAAGCTCCTCCATAATGTCTTAGTTGCGCCTAAATCATGAAGGGAGATGTTAGAAGAAATAGCTAAGTGTTGGAATTTTTCCTCAAAGACCTAATATGCACCCAACTCAGATAGGCAGGTGGCAAGGAAGAAATAATCGAGTCCAAGACTGGAAAATCCTTCAAGATCAGGATGGAGAAATAATGAGGACCCAGGGATTTGAAATCATCCTCAAGCACGTCAGAGTTAAAGAATGATAGCTAAGAGGGAAATCATCATCGAGCAGGAGAAAGAAGCTGCAGTCTTGGAGTTTTAGAATGAGATCGTGCCTGCCATATCAGTTCAAGTGGTTGAAGTTGTGTTGATCAGATTGATCGAGTCTGCATTCAAGGCGAAGAACAATGGGAACGCGTTTCTAGACGAGAATCTTCTGGAAGATGGTGGGCATTAATTGCTCATGGTGGTCAAAGGGAGAGAGTGGGCATTCTGTGCTCATTTATTACCCCACTCCTCTTTGTGGCAGTTTTTAGGGAAAACTCTTGATTAGGGCTTATGTGGCTCAATCTGAGCCCTTCATTGTAATTCAATCTGAGCCATCCATTGAAATTGGCCAACTATAAAAGGGGCATCCCCCCTCATTTGTACATCATTAGATTGTAGATTAGGATATAGACATAGAGAGACAGCTTAGAGGTAGCATAGATTGATCGCATAGCATAGATTGAAGAAGGAAGGCTTTCAAATTGAATGCTTTGTAAGAAGTTGTTGTGAACACTCTCATAATAAAAAGAGTTATCATTGCTTGTGGTTTCATCTTTTATTGTGGGTAGCTAGCAAGGGTTCTTCGTTCTTCCAATTTGCCTAGAATCTTAAAGTAGAGCTTAGAGTAAAATAGATTTTATTTCATGCAAGTAGATGGTAGTTGTGGAATGTGGTGTTTAATTTGAGCAAGCTTCGTTAATCCATACCACTAGCGGGCTCACTAATGGTGGGTTCGCCCTACGTGGTCAACTGGAATATTGTGGACCTAACTTCAATTACGGTTTATATGTTGGTATGCGTCGTCGTGATGGTATCTTCATGTTGAATCATGATCTCAATACCTCTGGCTACTACTTCAAAGATTGCACCGGTTATGTGGAAGTTGTCCAAGGTGAGGCGAAGCAAAGCTTGGTTGAAGTTTGCGAAAGTTGATCTCCATGTCCCGTGTTTAGAGTAGATCATAACATTTTTAATCCCTACAACCATTCAATTCAGTACTTTCTGGTTAGTTTACAAAACTTGAACTTCACTGAGAAATCTTCCGAATCTTTAAAAACCCCCTTCTCTTTGAGCTCCGAGTGAACAATTATGTAAGTCCCCCTTGAGATACCAACAAATCACATCGAGCCAACTGAGACTACGTCCACTACATGAAGGAACCTTGGAGTTGAATGCATGATCTCACAATCTTAGCATGCAGGATATTTTGATCAAGAGAGGATAGAGTAACCGTTGGTAACTTTATTCTGTGTTGGTGTGGTCATAAAACATCCGTCAACATGTCCCACATGGATTTTGAAATAAGGATTTTTCTCATTGATTTTGAGATCATTCATTACAGATGACTGTAATGTAAATCTCTTGAACAATGTTAATAAATAACTCTGTTAGAATGATAATGAAACCTTCTAGCAATAAAATACAACTAATGTAAATAAGACTTGTTAATCCCACTATTCTCTTTAACAATCAAGTCCAATAGACTAATCTATACACAAAATGACAACTATAGTGTTAAAATTGACAACAACAGTTCCCTAAACTCTTCAAATATCTATTCACTTTACAGCAATGGCAACAATTATGTCTGGCATTTCAGAACACCAAAGTCCCATCTTAACAACAATGTTTTATGATAATCATTATGATTCGCAATATTTGCTACAATGTTATGACAGCAGTAATGACACCCATATTAATTGATTACAATGCAAATAATGGTGCTACTGAACACCATACTGATCAAGAATGGTACATATCACAATAACGGCAGAATGCTACTGACGGGTGGTCATAACAAGATTACTAATCGTAGAAGGATAGTTATGTCAAAAGACAAACTGAT